>JACXGI010006398.1:0-42129 GCA_016801175.1 Esox masquinongy
TGGGACCAAAGTAACAAAGGCTACCATCAGTAACACACTACGCCGCCAGGGACTCAAATCCTGCAGTGCCAGACGTGTCCCCCTGCTTAAGCCAGTACATGTCCAGGCCCGTCTGAGGTTTGCTAGAGAGCATTTGGATGATCCAGAAGAGGATTGGGAGAATGTCATATGGTCAGATGAAACCAAAATAGAACTTTTTTGGTAAAAACTCAACTCGTCGTGTTTGGAGGAGAAAGAATGCTGAGTTGCATCCAAAGAACACCATACCTACTGTGCAGCAAGGGGGTGGAAACATCATGCTTTGGGGCTGTTTTTCTGCAAAGGAACCAGGACGACTGATCCGTGTAAAGGAATGAATGGGGCCATGTATCGTGAGACTTTGAGTGAAAACCTCCTTCCATCAGCAAGGGCATTGAAGATGAAACGTGGCTGGGTCTTTCAGCATGACAATGATCCCAAACACACCGCACAGGCAACGAAGGAGTGGCTTCGTAAGAAGCATTTCAAGGTCCTGGAGTGGCCTAGCCAGTCACCAGATCTCAACCCCATAGAAAATCTTTGGAGGGAGTTGAAAGTCCGTATTGCCCAGCGACAGTCCCAAAACATCACTGCTCTAGAGGAGATCTGCATGGAGGAATGGGCCAAAATACTAGCAACAGTGTGTGAAAACCTTGTGAAGACTTACAGAAAACGTTTGACCTCTGTCATTGCCAACAAAGGGTATATAACAAAGTATTGAGATGAACTTTTGTTATTGACCAAATACTTATTTTCCACCATAATTTGCCAATAAATTCAATAAAAATCCTACAATGTGATTTTCTGGAATTTTTTTTCTCATTTTGTCTCTCATAGTTGGAGTGTACCTATGATGAAAATTACAGGCCTCTCTCATCTTTTTAAGTGGGAGAACTTGCACAATTGGTGGCTGACTAAATACTTTTTTGCCCCACTGTACCTATGACCTTCATATTTGTGTTAAGAAAGAGCAAATTGATCACTCAACATAACACAGAAATCTATGTCCAAGTCTCTTTAATTACCATTCTTAATTGTATTTGTGTTTATTTGCCAGCTTTATCAGGAATTGGTGACTAAAGTACTCAACTGTCCCATAGTAACTGGAGGTTGAATTACAATTACTATTGTCATTTAAACATGCTAACATGACAATCAATGTTCACATTAAACATCAGTTTTTCTGGTGATTTTGCTATCCTTTATTATGTCTCATGGCACATCCAGTTGCTTAATTCAAACATATACATTTATTTTTCTTTCATCAGACATGTATTTAGTTTGTGTAAAATGATCATAAAGTTGCATATTGCTGTGAAAACTATAATTATTCCCCCAAAATGTAGTAACTTTAAGTGTTGACAATCAATCAGTCAAGTCAATCAAATGTATTTATAAAGCAGATGGAATCGTCAGGTATCGTCTTGATCTGCAACAAAACCAGGAGGACTTTCTTTCTTCTGTTGTCTTTCTTATATACTCAGAATATGTGAATACATTAGATTTTTTTCTGAACTACTTTAGTAACATTACATTAACATATCATAAGAAGGATATGTTGCTATATTTTGGGTCAATTTAATTCACCCCAGAATAATTTTTGACCGTGTGGGTAACACTTACCTTTAAGAGTTCCTTGTCACACTGTAATTACATATGTCAATAAATTGTGGCAAGTATTATAGTCAACAGTAAAAACTTGTAGTTCCACTTTCAATACAGGGGAAGCAGCACATATTCTGAGTATAGCAGGGGGGTGCAGCACATCTAAATGTTACTTTCACAACCTCGTCAGGGGTTGCAGCACATCTAAATGTTACTTTCACAACCACATCTGGGGGGTGCAACACATCTAAATGTTACTTTCACAACCTCGTCAAGTGGGTGCAGCACATCTAAATGTTACTTTCACAACCTCGTCAGGGGGTGCTGAGACTTTGCCAGGGGCAGAACATTATGCTTGTTACCATTCTTCTTACAAATGGGCCAAATTGACCAACTTAGTTCAGCTTTGTATATGCACCAACTATGACATAGGTTGTGACCTATGACATTTCAGAGAGCTTATTGCCTATGACAAATAGGCTCCAATTGCTTGGCAAGTTTACATTTTCTGTTCATCTCTTCTTACTACAGTTTTTATTTATTAATCAGAAATGGTTCAGAATACAAAGGGTTTCTCCAACATGCTTTGTATGTATTTTGTGTTTTTTATTAAATTATGTAGATGACCATGTGCTCTTTATGATTATATTCATAATTATGATTAGTATTTTGACTAGAGATTGTTTACATTGGTAACATTTTCAGACCAGTGGTGTAACATTTTTTGTGTTGTGTTTTGTTTGTTGTGCGTGTATAAAATGTTGCCTTCTCTGAAAGGTGTTCTGTCTATTGTTGTTTTTGTATACTGTAGATGCTGGAGTTTCTTAATGCAACTTGTGTACTTTGTTTTATTTTTATTTCCAAACCCAAATAATTTTTTTGCATTTTGGTTTTCACCTCAGCAGGCTACATTTACATTACCACAAGTACACATAAGAAAGACCGCTTTCTGACAACAGGGTTTGGATATGTTTTGAAACAAGCTCTGGATACAGTATGCAAACAAGTCTTACCAGGAATCGGGATGCAAAACTAGATATCATTATCAAAACACAATACCCTTACTTTGTATATCCTCTTATACTGTGATGCTCCAACTGAATAAAGAGATCTGGCAAGAGATGGGTTATCATTTTGGGTAATGCTGTCCATGTTGTAGTAATGGCATCATGTCAAAGACCAAGATGGGGTTGGTGAACCCTGCGATTGAAGACATCCATGCAGGTGAATGTCACCAACTCCTATTGCCAGCTTGTTTCAAAGAACCATTACTTCAAACTGCACAGGATCACATGGGACACCAGGCAACAGATCTCACACTGAATCATCTGAGACAGAGTTATTCCTGTTGGTATACACAGAGATGTTGATGACTGATAGAAAACACTGGACAGTTGAAACAAAGTGCCTCTCGTCTCATGTTGCACAAGTCATTTGGTCAGGAACTCTACAATGTGATTTTTTTTTCAAGAATTTCACCAATAGCAAGTTCTAAGGTGCATAATTAATAATGAATACCAACACCTTTTATTTGTTCTTTCTTCTGTGCTTTATAACAGTATTATACCATTAAACTGTCCATATTGTCCACTGCCCCCCATCAATGACATACAGCTCCGGAAAAAATTAGAGACCACTGCACCTTTTTCTTTCCTTTCCAAAAAAGTCGAAAAGGAAGGTTTTGAATGAGGAACAGAAGGGTTAAAATTAAGAGACCACTGCAAATTGATCGCTTCTGTTCCTCACTCAAAACTTTCCTTTTCAACTTTTTTGGAAAGGAAAGAAAAATGTGCAGTGGTCTCTTAATTTTTTCCAGAGCTGTATCTTTCATATAATTCATATTTAAGAAGTTATGGCAAGGCAAGGCAAGTTTATTTGTATAGCACATTTCATACACAGGGCAATTTAAAATGCTTTATATTACAGAAAATTATAGGAATAATGGAAATAATAGAAATAAATTAAGCATAAAAGACAAAACATACAAATAAAAACATCACATTTAAGATGGCTAAAATATTATTAAAAGATGAATAAAAAGCAGAAGAAAATGTTTTGTAGCCACAATTTGAAAGTGGTCAATGTTGGAGCAAGTCTAAGAGTTCCTGGAAGTTTGTTCCAACTCTGTACAGCATAATGACTAAACACTGCCTCACCAGCCTTTGTCCTTCCTGACTCTCGGAACGGTTAGCAGACCAGACCCTGATGACCTGAGATGTCTTGAGGGTTCATACCCTCTAGAGAGAAGGTCTGAGATGTAACTTGGCCCTGAAGCATTCAGTGATTTATAAACAAGTAGTAGCATCTTAAAATCAATTCTATGAAATACATGGAGCCAGTGCAGAGACCTAAGAATTGGTGTAATGTGTTCAGGTTTCTTAGTTTTTGTTAGAAATCGAGCAGCAACATTCTGAATGAGCTGCAATTTTCTCAGGTTTTCGCTCTCACCTTGTACTTGATTGATTAATTAGGTCACTAATTGGTTAGTTTCTACCCTCACCCGGTTGTTTAGGTGTGAACTGGGAACCTATTTATAGGAAAAACCAAAAACCTGCAGACACTTGGCCCTCTGTGGAACTGTTTGGACACCCCTGCACTAGATGATATCCATACAACTAGTCAGGTAGCAGTAAAATAAAACAAATGTCTTGTACTCCTGACGAAGCCATTTACAATATTATGCTGTCAGTTCCGCACATAGCTGGAAACAGTGAACACATTCGGTTGCTAGAATGCCAGTGGTTATTGAACGTAGCAAAAGGCAGACAAATATCTACTTTTGCAGTTAAATTTATTGTTTTAGGTGTCTACACGTTTTTTTTTTGGAACTGTGGTTAAAATTCCAAATACCACTAACAATGTTGGGTCAAATGTGTAAAGAAATGTCAATGTTTTTTCTTGTCTTGCATAATTTAGAGACTTTTAAAAAAAATGTGTACACAACCGTCATCAGTGAACACAAAGTGCACCGCAAAGTGTTCTCCGGTACCCACAGAATATCAACATATTGGTTGCATCTGAAAAGGAAGAGTTTGCAAATGGATTAATTGTTTCAGGCTGACAGTAAATTGTTTCATTGCAATATTTGCAAAATAAGAAATTCTGGATGACAGCATCTACTAAATAACAAAATTTAGTAGATCCCCCCCCCCACACACACACACACACACACACACACACACACTTTGTGTTGACAAAACAAACAAGAAACTTCTGGTTTTCCAGGATACAGTGTCTTTATATATTGACTGGATATTGACTGGCATTTCTATTACACCAGCTATATTATGTTTGGGAACTGCATGAGTGGGAAGTTTAAAATACAGAGAAGCAAAGTGTCGTGCTATGAACTCAGAAATACAATTATAACAGAGCTGAAAGATTAGCATCTTAACTAACACTAAGTCCCTCACAGACTAGTGCATGCAATTCTCCACAAGGAGCATCCACCCAGCCAGAATAGCCCTCAGGGTTAGATAGTCTAGCACAGTTCTCCCCTGAAGGGTCATCCTTCTTTTTGTTATTAGGCTGAAATTCTCCTTCTCCCCATTTGATCCAGAAACTGTGGTGGTATGAAGGAAAAGAAAAATATGGTCTCGCATTAAATAATGTTTAGACTATACATTTTTCATGACGCCTTCATAAGCACTAGATACATGAGTTAAAAAACATCTGTAACCCTATGTCACATTATATAAAGTGTTCATAAATGTGGCATGACGGAGTGACCTATTCACCAAATGTCACAGAATGTCACATGCAAGCAATGCTATATCGACAACACTGAAAAATAGCTGTAGAAGAAATGCTATGAAGAAATTTTAAGAAACCCTATAATTGAAACAGGAACACAGTGGAAGGCCTAAAATGCTCTCTCCTTGAACAGAACATATAGGTCACATTGAGGGATAAAAGGAAATCCAGTGAAGTGCCAGCTTATCATCTGGCAAAGTCAACTGGCACCAAAGTACACGTTTCAGCCATAAAATAGAACAAAATAATAGAACAAAAAACAGCCAAATTTAAAAGAAAAGTTGTGACAGTTGTATCAGAATGAACCCACCCCAGATGGTTGGCTGATGCTGCTTAAAGTTAGCTGAAGTAAAAAATGGATGTCTGGATGAAATAGAACCACTGACTAGAGGTTGTGTAACGAGGACTCGCGTAGGAGACGCACGACAAACCCCCCCCCCCTCCCACCCCCCCAGTGGCGTGGTGTTCGGCGTGCATCATCGCCGGCCTTCTAGTCACGCCGCTCCTCCTCCCACCGCACTGTCATGTCTTGTTATTGCACACACCTGGTGTCCATTCCTCCCTCGTTAGGTAACCTATATTAGTTCCTGTGTTTCTGGACGTCTTTGTGAGGTATTGTTCTATGTTCGGTGTTGTACTGAGAAGCACTTGTTTTGAGAAGCACTTGCACGCTTGTTTTTGCGCTTGTGCGCTTTGTTTTTTGCGTGCCATTTAAAAGAGAAAATACAAGCTACGTTAACCGCCTCCCTGCGTTTGGCTCCTTACTTCCACACACACCCTTGTGACAGGTTGTCTTGGCCCACTACTTTCGGGGTGATGTGACATCCATCATCAAGTTGTAAAATAATTATACTAACAAATAGGCAAATACCTTTTATCAATGCCCAAGCAATTTTGGTATGTAACAAATACATAAGCAAAGGATATTAAATAGATATTAAAACAAGACCAAACTGAATGCAGATTAACTCACAGAGGCTAGCCACAACACTCAGAGCACAGAGAGAACAGAGCAGGCTGAAACTGAGAACAACCAACAGGACCTGGATCCATCTGGAGGGAGACGCTGATACCCCAGGATGAAGAGAGGAGACTGGGAGTCCTAGAACCAAAAGAAGGAAGGTTTACAGAGCAAAAAAAAAATCTGGAGATGATCAACTTTATTCGCTTCACCTGTGAGTGGTCATAATGTTTTGGCTGATCAGTGTATGTTCATAAAGTTCTTGTTTTGGTATCTAGTGGTAATATGAACTGTTCATAGGACTAAACATGGAGATAATCTTTTAAAATAAAAATAATTTCAGATTTAACTCTCAGCTATTTTTTATGAACGGCTTTATAGATCTGCAGTTAACATTTCCTTTTAAATGTGAATTGATTAACTTTAATTTGCATTCTCTTGAAAACCTTAATATCAATCATCTATCCAATCATTATGAATAAAAGTCTCAACTATGTTGAAATTGCATCCATTTCCACTCTTTCTTGAAAACAGTTCGATATCATCATCATAAACGTGGTCGTCCATCATATTCTGTAAAGCTCAAATGCAGTATGTCTTCACTTAAGAGTATCTAATATTGGAATACTTTATGTGAGGAAGTTACTAGCAAGGAACAACAGTATCTTACAAAACATCAACAGGAAATTGCTGCAGGGTTTCAAAGTAGGCCAATATGGAAGTAAGGCTGTGGGGAGATGTTCATATTTAAATAATACAGTGGCCTATTTATTAGGTACTCCTGTTTTCGATTGAGTACAGAAGGACCCCCTTTTGCCTCCAGAACAGGCTGAACTATTTGTGGTATGGAGTTAACAAGGTGCTGGAAACATTGCTTAGGTTTCTCCATGCTGACTTGAATATATCACACAGTCAACGCAGAGGGTTCCTATTGGGAACCTGACATTCCACATCATTCCAAAGGTGCTCAACTAGACTGTGGCCAACGATGCTTTGGTCTGCTGTGGCATTCAAATACTGCTAAAAAAAATATTTGATGTGTGCCAACAAAACATTTCCCACACCATTGCACCCCCACCATCATAACCCACCGTTGACACTAGGCAGGATGGATCCATGGACTCTATCATGCGAAATTCGGACCATATCATATCATACGAAATTCGGACCATATCATCTACAACCCTGTTTCCAAAAAAGTTGGGACAATGCATAATCACTTATGTTGGAGAAATATAGGTGGTCTCTATATGAAAGGGTTCCCATTGTCAGGTAACAGAATGTTCTGTTTTACCAGATGCCTAACTGACCATTCGCTGTAATGGTACTTTTAGCACCTCCTTACTAAAGATGCTAAAACTCTCACTCCAAAAACCCATGAAACGAGAATGCTGGCCGTGTCTCCCCTAACTCTTCAACTGGTCCTGAGGTGCCGTGTTGCATGAATCCACCTGCTAACACTTTGCTTGTAGCATGGTAAGTTGTCATTATTTATTGTTTTTGCTAATCTAAGCTAAGCATTAACATTTCCACCAAAGCATATTCTAATAGTGGAATTAACAAACCACATTTGTGCTCTGCATGAATTACAGATGTCCCCTGGTTAATGTTTGTAGATAACATCTCTAACCACCATGAATACCTTATGCCATTGCCTGTTCAAGGAGCCTACCTTATGCATTTGGTTGAACTTGTGAGTCATTTAATGGAGACAAGTATTTGGTTGTGGCTAATTATCTTTCAGGAAATCTAATGTTGACAGGCCCTCACCTGAACCCAATTCTAACCACATTTCAACCTAAACACCATCACACTATCTTTGACCCGCTTAGTGTGATGGTGCGAGGGAGTTGAGCAACAAAGGCAGAGGTGAAAAAGAAAGCAACACAAAAACAGATTGCGTTCTGATCCTTTTAATAAAGCCAACACTACACTGGCGTCAGTACAGCATACACAAACGGACAACAATCCACAACCGCGACAGAACAAGCAACAGTGAGAGTGTGTGCAATAAGCTACTCTTCCCAGCTTACCCTTCATTCACACATAAGAGGTGAAATCGCTTGCCGTTCCGCTAGTGACAACGGGAGGCAGCTGACATTGTCCCGCCTTTGCTGTTTTGACCAATCAGTTACTTACTTTAAGCTGGGAAAAGTAGTTTATTGCGTTCAAGGAAAAAGGCAGGCCCAACATCAACAAAACAGATTAGTTATCTCCGTTCATTGAAATGAAACTCACTAAAGAAAACAGGGGATTTGAGCAGATTTCTCTGCTATAGCCGACTAGAAACGGTTCATTAACGAAAATGGGTGCATGCCATTTGTTTTAAAAACTGCATATACTGTAGCAGATACTGTAGCTAGTATTTCGTTTTGGTCGATAACAATAGCTACTAAAAACATATTACGTATTAACTGATCGAGGGTAACTATAGGTCTGAGACTCTGAGCGATCCTTGACCGCGCTATATTGTTTCTTATATCGTCTCGATAGACCTTGAGTGTGACGTTATAGATTTCCTCTTGTTGTACTAGTAAAATTAGCTGTTCGTCCGACGTGTTGGTTAGGTTATGGACTATTCAGTATTATAATACCTCCTACAAGCTTTGCCATTGGTTTTCCGCTGTGCTCCGATTGGCTTTCCGCGACGGAGAAGGGAAAAAAATAGAACACTGCTCTCTTTTTCTCCCGTCTGCCGTTCCGCCATGGTGAGAGCTGCCGGAAGCCTTTTTTGAATGACTAGCAATGATTAGCAGCGCTTCCGCTATCAACAACGGCATGCCGCTTATGTGTGAATGAGAAAACTTTCGAGGCTAAAGGAAGAATCAGGCAGATTTAGACAAACAGGCAGATTTATTTAATGAGTTCAAGGTGATTGAGTTTCAATTCAAGTTACATTAACAACGTATCCAAGGTATTATCCTCGTTACATCCAAAATATATAGAAAACATCAATTTATAAACTACTAGCCCTGTTTGTTACTCTGTAAATAGATTTACAAACAGGGCTAGTAACATTTTACCCGGGCTAGTGGAAATTTTGACCTACTAGCCCAACTGGCTAGTGCCAAAAATCCTTAAAATCCACCCCTGCCTGAAATGCACGTAACCATTATTTTTGTTTCTGACAGCTGGCATTGCTGTGTAGCCTAGCCAACTATGTTCCATACGATGTTTGCAGTGGCTAAACGCTACCGTGTTTATGCTAATGTAATGTAACCATTGCTCGTAGTAGTAGGCCACCGTCCTTACCTTTCAGTCTGTCATCAAAATATAACGTCAGCGTTTTAATACATATTTCCGGACTAATGGTCTGTCACCATGTCTGTGTGTAGCCCCTGCTGTTTTCTTAAGTACATGGGATTTATTGTTTTAGTATAGTTTTTGACCGTGGAATTTCGCTGAAGGTGAACGGATAGGCTTGATACTAGTGATGGGACGTGTGAAGCGACGCTTCGGTACGCGCCTCGAGATTTTCTAGCGAGACAGGTCGTAACAAAGCTTTGGTACCCGTTTCAGATAAAAGAAAACGCCCCTTAGATGACGTATGAAGCTTCTGCGCTGTACAACATGATTTGCTCGACATCGGTTTAGTCCTAATCCCAATGTCCACCCTAAGGCCTGAACCCTCATAGACTTAACTGACGTCACCTGATAAGTGATTGAGAGCAAGAGGCTACAAGGTCTCAGAATGGAATAAATAGTAATGGGACAGCACTGTGCGACTTTATTATGTTACCCTGACGACGCTGAAACATGTTGCTCACTATTGTGGGTTTGGGACTTTTTATTTTACGTTTTTTACTTTCTTCGCGGCCAAGGCACATATTAGACCGACTGCCTGATTTATGTCTTGCAGACTCTTGCCCTAGAGAGTGGACAATAGGTAATTGTCAATAACAATCTATATTTGTCAATAATCAATGTACTATTTTTGGTCAAAACAGCATTGTTAAGCAAAAACTAAAATAAATAGTTGAATATACTAGGTGTGTAATAAGGTGATTACATTCCTCTGATTTCATGTGTTCTATGTGCCATTTTAAATCCTTGTTAATGTAGTGTAATTTACCATTCTTTTATAAGGTGGGGTGCGGGTATTTTTATATTGCATTCGGGCTTCCCCTGGTAACCCCAGTGTTACACGTCACAACGCTATGAACTGTGGGCAATTCCCTCAGGCAAAGTCTGCAGAAATGCGGACTTACGAAAAAGGTGCATAAAGGGCTCAAAATGTCTGCGAGAGAGCCCTCGCGCACTTGATGATTTGACAGTGGGACAGCCCCATGCCTTCACAGACTTAGCTCCAAAGGCTGTGAGTCTGTGAGTGTGGACAATGGGATTGATCCTTAGAGTCAAATTTGAGTATATAAGGAAGTGAAACGCTGTTCATTTGAGTGGGCAAAAGTTGTTTGATGACTGAATAGAGATATTGTTACTTTTTTTTTTTTTTTGGAATGGAACCATCTAGAAAAAAGTGTTCCTCAATAAATATTCATAAGATATTTCCCTGTTACAAAAGCACTATTCTCCCATCACTGTCCAGTTAAAGAAGCACTATTCTCCCCTCACTGTCCAGTTACAAAAGCATTATTCTTGAGCCAATGCGAAGTCATTGGGGTAATCATTATTTCACCTGCTCTTAATTATTTCAACCAGTAGGTGTCCTCAGTGAGTGCTGTCTAGATGAGGCTTCAAGGAATGAGCCGTTGAGCGGAGCAATGTGCTGGAAAGCCTCATCGATTCAACAAGGCCTCGTTTGGCCATCACGACTTGATACTGTCCACCTTTGCTGTCTTGCCAGGTGGGCTCTCATCACCACTGGGATGCCCTCTCTCCAATGCCATTCAGGGGCGGAGTCACTGGCTTGTTGTTGTCTCTCCGTTGTGCCCATTGTGCAATTGGTGTGAACTCTGCTGGCAATACCCGGCCCTCATTTCATGGTGGTTGCGGTCGGTTTGTGTCCCTTTGGTTGATGCTTGGCAATGTGTGTGGATTGATTTCCTGCCTGTTGGGCCCTGTCCGGTGCCTCCCCCGGATAGGGCCCCAGTGTCACTGGACCCCCCTGTTTGAGCCCTATATTAAGTCCCAAGGTTTTACGCTGCTATATTAATGTGCCGTGGGGAGTAGGGTCAGTTCTCCTTCCCCACTGTAAATCCTTGGAAACCTAAGGAATGCACTCTAAATGTTCTTGTCTACTGCAAACTTAGGATGACATGAGGTCTTGGCCCACACCTCCCAAGTACCAGGCTCTAAAGACTTGTTGCTGCCACTGTCCACTTGTTACACTAGAAGCCCTTCAGTCTTCTAGTGTAACAAGTGGTCCATAAGAAGAGAGCATAATAGTAATAGTGGATATAAGGATGTGTTTTGCATTAAAATGCCTTTATAGACGTTTAAAGCATTTCTTTTGGTCTGTCTGGCGTCTGCAGTGTCCGGGGCTGGCACATAACTAGACAGCGAATGAAATCCCCGAAATGGAACTTTGACCAAAACAACTGTCTGGATGATGCTTCGACACTACAGCTAAGTGGAAAATGAGGTCTAACATTAAACATTAAAAAGTGAAATATCCCTTAAAAGAAAAGTGATAAAAGAGATCTTAATTCGCACCAAGCGTCTGGCAGACAAATCTCTTCAATTTTTTACAAGAGGCATCAAACCACACATAGGTACCACCTCCTTCATTCCCCAGAGCAGCACAGTTCTCCCCTGAAGGATCCTCCTTGGTCCAGTTATCAGGCTCATTTTTCTCTCCTAGTCTTAAATACCAGAATCTGTTTACCAAGGAAAAACATGTTTCTTAATAATCTAACACTCATTTTCTTTTAGTTTTTTTGTTTGTTTTCATAGTCTGTAATTATTTCTTATATTTTGTTAAATATTTTCACATTCACTTACTGCACTCCAGTCTGATTCAGAGGTTTGTTGTCCACCCAAAGCCACTGTCCTTCAGTCTCCAAGTCATTCAGTCCAATCCAGTGTGTCTTGTACTTGGTGCTTGAATGCAAAAAATTCTGAAAAAAATAGTTGGCATTCAAATTTGGTATTTATATAATAAAAAAATATTTTCACTTTTTATAAGCCCTTTCAAGTCTTCAACTTCTCTCTCTTTCTGGTCTCTTTCCTCTTTGTCACCTGTTCCTGTTGGCTATTGATGATGACCAGGTGACCTCCCATAGAGACACAGTGATCCCGACTCTGAGTCCAGTTCATCTCATCAGTAGAGAAGAAGTAGCATTTCCCTCCATGAGGCACCCAGCCCTCAGCACAGGATCTACAACGTTTGACCTCTGATTGAAAGAAAACAGAATACACATTCAGAAATATATGTTAATGTCCTCAAGGAAATAATACATTTTGCAGCTATCAAAATGGGAATATTGAACTTCAAGTCTAAATACATGTTTTTAAAGAATTCTTATGAATGTTTTTGTTTCTCTTTCCCTTACAATAAAGCAGAATGTCTAATAATGCACTGATTTTGACAGAGAATATTGTTTATCAAAGTGCCATATTTGAGTAATTTTTGAAATTGCAGTATGTCACGATTACCTAGAAAATATGCGATTAATCACAATTATTTTAATTGTTTGACAGCATTACTATTTAATCTTGTGGATATATCTGACCTTCAAAAAATATAGTGTTGTGTTGTTTAGGATGATTTAGCCTAAAATGAAACATTTTTAGTGGTTGCAAGATCTCAAACACCACCTAAAATTCTTTCATAAAGGTGTATATTCAAACCTGACAAATTTGATTTGACAAACATTCAAGACTCTGGTGGACAGTGATAGGCCCAACTTACCTATTAGCTTGGTTGACTTCGGTGTAGAGCGGGTAGGAAGCGCAATTTCTGGACGATGAAGATGAAATAGCAAACAGTGAGTTATTCTCATCCTACTTGACATACCATCAAAAACATGCTTATTGAGACCTCCATCATTTTTATATTTATACATAATTATAACATTAACATTGTTGACAGTAGCTGTGATTGTTCTAACTCACCTGTTATTTTGGCTAATGCTGTAGATACCAGATGACAGTCCTTTGTCTCCAGGGATGAATAAGTTTGGTTGCAGTTACTGACATCTGTTTAAAGAACCGCATTTACAAACATGCAAGTACATTTTATTTATGTCCAAAATGTTTTGGTGTGTAACAAATACATAAGCAAAGGATGTCAAATAGATATTAAAACAAGACCAAACTGAATGCGGATAAACTCACAGAGGCTAGCCACAACACCCAGAGCACAGAGAGAACAGAGCAGGCTGAGACTGAGAACAACCAACAGGACCTGGATCCATCTGGAGAGAGACGCTGTTACCCCAGGATGAAGAGAGGAGACTGGGGGTCCTAGAACCAAAAGAAGGACGTTTTTATATGTACACCGGGGGAAAAATCCTGGAAAACAAACTAATTGCTTAATCATTTATTCTTTTACGTCTTGACTGATTGCCAACCATAGATGTTAGACCAGTAGATCCTCATACATCAGAAGTGTGGATTAACCCCTCAGAACCCAGGAGAAAGGTTGATTCCTGAGAATCCACTTACACTGTGACATTGCAACAGATTGTTTAAATGCCATGAAGCCCAATTTACCATAGAACGCCGCTGTAAATTATTTTCGCTAAATTTGCTGAACTATACTAATTTAGGTTCAATTTAAAATGTTCCGCTGAGATCGGCTGTGTTTCCTTTCTCGGTAAGCTACGAGTTGAGTAATTGAAATCTAATAGTGATCTCAGCAGAGTGTTAGAATTGACTTCATACAGGACCTTATGCTGCCATGTAACCAGTCATGAGCCAGAGACATCTTCATCTCAGGTAACCTAAGGGCTACATCATGGACAACACGTTGACAATACCACACTACCAGGCACCTCAAAGCACAGTGGTAACGGAGAATGGGATGGTGGCCTTCATGGGAGGTAACAGAAATCAAATAGTCAGAGCCTGTGATCGGAGCGCTGAGTAAGGGTTGAGACTGCAGATGTTGGTGGGGAAGAAGGGTTTTTATTTGCATAATGTACTGTGGTTAATCGCGATTAAACACAGTTTTAGAATGTGCTCAAATTTGGCCCTAAATGAACAATTTGAGAAAGGAAAAAAGTGTGCTTTGACATACTGTTTTATTTTATGCAAAGAAAAAGACCGAAATAAGCATTTATTCAAATGTATTCATTTAGAACAAAAGTAAATATTGTGTTTTCCATGCTTCCAATGTTAAAGTAGATATACTTCCAATAATAATAATATGTTCATACAGTTCCTGTTTTGGTACCTAGTGGCAATGAGCTTGTAAAGTACAGCAGAGCTGTTAAGAGAAAACGTTCCTGCAAGTTTGTGTTTGAGTGATTCCCCGTTAAAAACACGCAACAGAACCCACAAAGCATTTCTGTGAAATGTAAAGTGCATGTTTCAGCATATATATGGATGTTTTGTGTGTTGTATTACTTTTCAATATAAATTATGCAGACTCGTCCCCAGAACATTGTGATAAATGTAGACAAAATAATACATAGCAAGTGATAGTGGTTGAGTGGAACGAACCAGATGAACTGTTCACAGGACTAAACATGGGGATTTTGCTTAACAGTAAAAAGAATTTCTGATTCAACTCTTTTTTATAAACGACTTTAGACTTTCTGAAGCTAGCATTTGTCTTCAAATGTGAATCAATTAACATTAATTTGCATTACTCTTGAAAACCCTTCTCAATCGTCTAACCAGTCATCTATTTATAAAAGTCTCACCTGTTTTGGAATATCTTCTCTTTCCACTCTTTCTTGGAGAGAGTTCAACATTTCCATAAATGTGATCGTCCATCATATTCTGTTAAGGTCAAATGCAGTATGTCTACATTTAGATTATCTAACAGCGGAAGACTATGTGAGGAAGTCACTAGCAAAATATCAGCAGGAAATGTCAGTATCTTAGCCTAATTTGGCAGCCAGGTTTGAAACCAATGAACAGACAGGACTTGTACAGTACACAGTACATCGCAACATCCACACATGCAAGTTTAAACACTACCATGCAAAGAAGAAACCATACATTAAAAACATCCAGAAACGCCAGTGCCTTCTCTGGGCCTGAGCTCATTTTAGATGGACTGAGGCGAAGTGGAAAACTGTCCTGTGGTCTGATGAATCAAAATTTGAGATTATTTTCGGGAATCATGGATGCCATGTCCTCTGGAATAAAGAGCAGAAGGACCATCTGGCATGTTGTCAGCGCACAGTTCAAAAGCCAGCATCCATGATGGTATGGGGGTGCATTAGGGCACATGGCATGGCCAGCATCCATGATGGTATGGGGGTGCATTAGGGCACATGGCATGGCCAGCATCCATGATGGTATGGGGGTGCATTAGGGCACATGGCATGGGTGACTTGCACATCTGTGAAGGCACCATAAATACTGAACACTATATGCAGGTTTTGCAACAACATATGCTGCCCTCTAGATGATGCCTTTTTCAGGGAAGGCCTTGCTTATTTCAGCAGGACAATGCCAAACAACATTCTGCACGTATCACAACAGCATGGCTCTGTAATAAAAGAGTCCGGGTACTAAACTGGCCTGCCTGCAGTCCAGAACTGTCCCCTACTGAAAACATTTGGTGCATTATGAAATGACAAATACCCCAAAGGAGACCCTGAACTGTTGAGCAGCTGCAATTCAATATCAAGGAAGAATGGGACAAGTTTCCTCTCTCAAAACTACAGTAATGTCTCCATCTGTATGGAATAAATATAAAATAAATATATCGTAAACATGAAAAAAAAACAATGTCTTGCACCAACATTTGTACTACGGTCAAAGTATCCTTGATCATATGTCTTCCCCATTATAATGTTCGGTTAAACAACAGCTAAACCTCCTGATCACTTCTGCATGCTTTAGATATTGAGTTGCTGCCTCATGACTCGCTGTTTGGCTATTTGCATTAACGAGCAGGTGTACCTAATAAAGTGGCCACTGAGTGTACATTATTTATGTTATTAACAACATTATACATGTTACTTCTGGAGTGGCTTGATTATTTATACTTTTCTAAACAGAAATGAGGTGAGACCACAAATGTGCCAACCACTGTCTAACCGCACTCTGTTGGCTTCCTGTATTTATTACTTCCTCTTAGAACTGTTGCAGACTGGCCGCCCCTCAGACCGAACAACCAAAAAGGGGTGTCTCACCAGTAGCCCTACAGCTGTACAGAAAACTTACCATGGGGACTGTGTATGAAAATGGTTGCAATTCCTAAACGTTTCATACAATATTTTTGTTCAACCCCCCTTTTCAAATCCATTGTGGCGGCATACTGTACAGAGCCAAAATTATGAAAATCGTGTCAGTGTCCAAATTGAGTCAGCTGTCCGTGTTCTGCCCTTTGACAGATATTTTCCTCTGACCTCTGTCATTAACAAGGTGTTTTCACCCACAGAACTGTCTCTAGCTGGATGTTTATCACACTATTCTCTGTAAACTTTGGAGACGGTAGTGTGTGAAAATCCCAGGAGGTTAGTGGTTTCTGAGATGTCTTGAACCAACAATCATTCTACCATCATAGTCACTTACACCAGGTCTTCCCCATTCTAACAACTGCACCTGCTGACCATGTCTCCATGCTTTATACTGTAATATTGATATGTATGAGTGTGACAGGTTCTAGTAACATCTAAAATTACACTTTTTATATTTATTATACATTCTATGCTTTTATATTGAACAGCTAAACCTCTTGACCAAGTCTGCATGCTTTGGATATTAATTTGTCGCCACATGATTTGCAGTTTGGCTATGTGCATTAACCCGCAGGGGCAGGTACGTCTCAAAAAATTTGAATATCGTGGAAAAGTTCATTTTTTTCTGTAATTCAAATCAAAAAGTTACACCTTCATATATTCTAGATTGATTACACATCAAGTGAAATATTTCAAGCTTTATTGTTTCAATCTTGATGATTACGGCTTACAGCTCCTTTAGTCTGGAAATCAAAAATCCATTATCTCGAAATATTAGAATAAATATTTATAATACAGAAATGTCGACCTGAGAAGAGCTCTAATCAGCTAATTAACTCAAAACACCTGCAAAGGTTTCCTAAGTATGTTCATTCATGCACTCAATACTTGGCCGGGGCTCCTTTTCATGAATTACTGCATCGATGTGGGCGTGGCATGGAGGCAATGAGCCCTGGCACTGCTGAGGTGTTATGGAAGCCCAGGTTGCTTTGATAGCGGCCTTCAGCTCATCTGTGTTGTTGGGTCTGGTGTATCTCATTTTCCTCTTGATAATTCCCCACAGATTCTCTATGGGGTTCAGGATAGGCAAGTTGGCTGGCCAATCTAGCACAGTAATACCATGAGCAGCAAACCAGTTACCAGTCATTTTACCAGTTACCAGTCATGTGGGCAGGTGCCAAGTCCTGGAAAAGGAAATCAGCATCTCCATAAAGCTTGTCAGCAGATAGAAGCATGAAGTGCTCTAAAATCTCCTGGTAGACGGCTGCATTGACTCTGGACTTGATAAAACACAGTGGACCAGCACCAGCAAATGACATGACACCCCAACTCATCACTGACTGTGGAAACTTCACACTGGACTTCAATCAACTTGGATTCTGTGCCTCTCCACTCTTCCTCCAGACTCTGGGACCTTGATTTTCAAATGAAATGCAACATTTACTTTCATCTGAAGAGAGGACTTTGGACCACTGAGCAGCGGTCCAGTTCTTTTTCTCTCGCCCAGGTAAGACGGTTCTGACGTTGTCTCTGGTTCAGGAGTGGCTTGACACTAAGAATGAGACACTTGTAGTCCATTTCCTGGACACGTCTGTGCGTGGTGGCTCTTGATGCACTGACTCCAGCCTCAGTCCACTTCCTTGTGAAGCTCCCCCAAGTTTTTGAATCGGCTTTGCTTGACAATCCTCTCAAGGCTGCTGTCATCCCTGTTGCTTGTGCACCTTTTCCTACCACACTTTTCCCTTCCAGTCAACTTTCCATGAATATGCTTTGATACAGCACTCTGCAAACAGCCAGCCTTTTCAGCAATGACCTTCTGTGGCTTACCCTCCTAGTGGAGGGTGTCAATGAGTGTCTTCTGGACAACTGTCAAGTCAGTCTTCCCCATGACTGTGGTTGTGTGTACTGAAGACTCGGGGAGTTAATTAGTTGATTAGTGCTCTTTTCAGGTTGACATTTCTGTACATTTTTATTCCAGTATTTTGAGATACTGGATTTTTGATTTCCATGAATTTTAAGCCGTAATCCTCAAGTTTGAAACAAAAAAGACTTGAAATGTTTCACTTTATTTAATGAATCGAGAATATATGAATGTGTCACTTTTTGATTTGAATAACGGGAAAAAATGAACTTTCCCACAATATTCAAATTTTTTGAGATGCACCTGTCTATTTAATAGTGGCCACTGAGGGTACATTATTTTTGCAATTTCTTGAGTAGTTTGATAAGACTAGTAAAGCTGGTCTAAACAGAGAAAATATGAGACTACATATTGCAAACCACTGTCTAACCACACTCTTCTGGCTTCCTGTTTAGAAGTGTTGCAGACTGGCCCCACCCTCATACCTAACCACCAAAAAGGCCTGTCTCACCAGTAGCCCAGCTGCTGTGCAGAAACGTTACCACAACTATTTAGCAGACAATGTTGGTGTCCTGATGAGGTACGATGTATCCATCTACCAGTCCTACAGTCTTGGTCCAGTGCTTTTGGGGGATGTATGTGCGACGGCTGCTCCGCGTGGCGCTGGGTGCTCTCTCCGTCTCCGGTGCTTCACCTCGCCGTTGTACTAACCACCGGCTGGAGCAGATGGCAGCAGCTCACCCAACACACCCTCACACCTGGTTTGAGTTAGTCATTATGTTGTCTATTTAGGTTGTTCATGTTCACCTGCACCTCACGGGTTATTGTGTTTGTCCTGTCAGAGACCGTGTGGTGCGTTTTGCCATGGAAAGAAGAGGCTAGCCGTTTGTTCTCCGTGTTGTTGGTTTTGTTTTTGCCTCTCCATTTTACGCACTCGCTACCCTCACACCTCACAGGATGCAACATAAATCTGAGGATGTTTTAAAAATTGCTTGTGGTCCAAAATGTGGTTCACAGTCTCACTCTCTTTCATATTTGTACAGACATTTTCCATTGCTAAGCCCAACTCAGAGCTTGGGTAGGACAGAGCTGTTAAACTGGGCGGTTTTACCACCTCAGACTCAGCAGCTAAAATTAAGATAAGCCACATAGCTATATCTACTGTATTTCCAGTTTAATATTGGCATATTGCACTGCTACTGTCACTGGAGACCCAAACCCAGTTGGAAAAATGCCAACCCCAGCCTGCTGCTAGTGTCCCCAGGTGAGCCGCTGTGCCCCTGGCTCCACCCCTGCTCCACCCTGGCTCCACCCCTGCTCCACCCTGGCTCCACCCCTGCGCCACCCTGGCTCCACCCCTGCGCCACCCTGGCTCCACCCTGGCTCATGTCCGCTGACCGCAGTGATACAGTTGTGGCCATTATTTATCCAGGTTCTGGGCCTGAGTCCAGGGCATATTATCTTCTCTCCTTATGAAAATGTGACATGCCATTTAAAATTATTACAATATCCTGTTTGTGAACCCATCATAAACACGTATTTCATACAGCCATCACTTATGTTGAAGAAATATAGGAGGTCTCTATGTGAAATGGGTCCTGTTGTCAGGTAACAGAATGTTCTGTTTTTACCAGATGCCTAAATGGTACTTATAGCTCCTCCTTACTAAAGATGCTAAAACTCTCCCTCCAAAAACCCATCAAACGAGAATGCTGGCTGTGTCTCGCCTTACTCTTCAACTGGTCCTGTGTTGCGTGAATCCACCTGCTAACACTTTGCTTGTTGCATAGTCAGTTGTCATTATTTAATGTTTTTGTTAATCTAAGCTAAGCATTGACATTTCCACCAAAGCATATTCTAATAGTGGAATTAACAAATAACATTTGTGCTCTGCATTAATTACACATGTCCCTTGATTAATGTTTGTAGATGACATCTCTAACCACCATGATTACCTTATGCCATTGCCTGTTCAAGAAGCCTACCTTATGCATTTGGTTGAATTTGTGAGTCACTTAACAGAGACAAGTATTTGGTTGTGACTATCTTTCAGGAAATCTAATGTTTACAGGCCCTCACCTGAACCCAATTCTAACCACATTTCAACCTAAACACCATCACACTAACCTTGCCATGTTTAGTCTGATGGTGCAAGGGAGCTGAGCAACAAACACAGAGGTGAAAAAAGAAAGCAACACAAAAATTGCGTTGTGGATTGCGTTCTGATCCTTTTAATAAAACCAACACCATACTGGCGTCAGTACAGCATACACAAACGGACAACAATCCACAATGGTGACAGAACAAGGGCAACAGAAATAGTGTGTGCAGTCAGGTGAATGGGGATCTGGTGTCCATGTGGTGTGTTGCTGCCAAAGTTCTCATGCCGGCGGTTAGTACACCAACGAGGTGGAGCGCCAAAGAGGAAGTGGCTTCACCGCAACCCGCCGCGGAGCAGGTGTGACACTTAGGTGTGATTCAGGGGGTTAAATGCCCGCACATCCTGCAGCTCTCCAGACAAAAGGGGCTGATACGTGTTTCATATAGTAGCCTAACGTGGCAGTTATTGACCTTGGTGTGTTAATCAAGAGAACAATACAAGGTAGTAGCACTATGGGGTCATAGACCATAAGCCTTCTATGTAGATTTACATGGGCTACATTTAGATGTGGGCTGTTGTATAACATACAAGTTGCATTGACGTCATCACTGTAACACATTAGAAAGATTTTTGTTTTGTTTGCAACAGTGTTTGGCTATAATGTGAAACACCCTTTGTATACAGTATGTAAACAAGTTTTCGCAGGAATTGGGATAGAAAACTAGATATTAAAACACAATACCTTTACTTTGCGTATCCCCTTATACTGTGGAGCTGCTATTGAAATAAGAGATCTAATAAGAGGTGGATTATGATTTTGGGTCTGACAGACAGAACCTATTACTTGGACTCTGACCAAGTAAGACAATCTGAGGGAAGTGATTGCTGACTTGAATAAAATGTATGCAGTCAATAAAAAAACATGCAAAACTGAGTGAATTAGCTCTAATAAAAACATGGCAGGGAATTGTTACTATTAAATTGGTGGTTTTATGTAATATTCATCTTGGGTAGCTAAATATTGTACATAGATACACACTTACACAGATAAACATACACACACACACACGCATTTACCAACTTATTCTGCTTACATTTCGTTCTGATATTTATAGCATATAAGTCATTTAGCCAGGAGTTTTACAGTGTGAATTGTTTTTCTATAATTTCAACAAAAGCAGTGACAGCAAGTTCAAGATGCGTTTACACCGATCAGCCATAACATTACCATAACATACAAGTGAATAACACTGATAATCTGATTATCATGGCACTTGTCAGTGGGTGGGATA
This sequence comes from Esox masquinongy, assembly GCA_016801175.1. Classification (NCBI taxonomy): domain Eukaryota; kingdom Metazoa; phylum Chordata; class Actinopteri; order Esociformes; family Esocidae; genus Esox; species Esox masquinongy. Next base: position 21,854 of record JACXGI010006398.1, read on the forward strand.
TATTAGGCAGCAGGTGACATTCTGTCCACAAAGTTGATGTGTTAGAAGAAGGAAAAATGGGCAAGTGTAAGGATCTGAGCGACTTTGACAAGGGCCAAATTGTGATGGCTAGACTGGGTCAGAGCATCTCCAAAACTGCAGCCCTTGTGGGGTGTTCCCGGTCTGCAGAGGTCAGTACCTATCAAAAGTGGTGCAAGGAAAAGCGGTGAACCGGCGACAGGGTCATGGGCGGCCAAGGCCCACTGATGCATGTGGGGCGCGAAGGCTGGCCCGTGTGGTCCAATCCAACAGACGAGCTACTGTAGCTCAAATTGCTGAAAAAGTTCATGCTGGTACTGATAGAAAGGTGTCAGAAGACATAGTGCATCACAATTTGTTGCGTGTGGGGCTGCGTAGCTGCAGAACAGTCAGGGTGCCCATGCCTGTCCACTGCTGAAAGCGTCTATAATGGCCACGTGAGCATCAGAGCTGGACCACGGAGCAATGGAAGAAGGTGGCCTGGTTTGATGAATCACATGTTCTTTTACAGCACTTGAATGGCTGGGTGCGTGTGCGTCACTTACCTGGAGAACACATGGCACCAGGATGCACTATGGGAAGGAGGCAAGCCGGCGGACGCAGTGTGAAGCTTTGGGCAATGTTCGGCTGGGAAACCTTGGGTCCTGCCATTCATGTGGATGTTACTTTGACACGTACCACCTACCTAAGCATTGTTGCAGACCATGTGCACCCTTTCATGGCAACGGTATTCCCTGATGGCATTGGCCTCTTTCAGCAGGATAATGCGCCCTGCCACAAATCAAAAATGGTTCAGGAATGGTTTGAAGAACACAACAACGAGGTTCAAGGTGTTGACTTGGCCTCCAAATTCCCCAGATCTCAATCCAATCCATCTGTGGGATGTGCTGGACAAACAGGTCAGATCCATGGAGGCCTCACCTCGCAACTTACAGGACTTAAAGGATCTGCTGCTAACGTCTTGGTGCCAGATACCACAGCACACCTTCAGAGGTCTAGTGGACCCATGCCTCGACGGGTCAGGGCTGTTTTGGCGGCAAAAGTGGGACCTACACAATATTAGGCAGGTGGTCATAATGTTATGGCTGATCGGTGTAAATCATTACAAGGATTACGAACGCTCTTTTTTCTTTTGAGCTTTTTAACATTGAGGGCTTATACCTATAAACTGTTCATATTGTCCACTGTCCCCCTTCAGTGACATATCTTTCACATGACTATTCAGAAATAATTAACCTTTATGTTCAGATCAAAAACTAGTAATGTAGTAGTAAAATAAAACTAATGTGGCACATTTGGTAGCTCGAATGCCAATGGTTATTGACAGTAGCAAAAGATAGACAAACATCCATTTTATTGGTTAAAGTTATGGTTCTAGTTTGTGAACAGTTTTTTTTTTTGGAACTGTGGTAAAAATTCCAAATACCACTTACAATGTTGGATCAAAAGCCTAAAGAAATGTCCACTTAGTTTTCATGTTTTTGTTGCTGGATTGCATCATTTAGATTCACTTTTGCAAAAGGTGTATACAACTGTCATGAGTGTATACAAAATGCACTACAAAGTGTTTTCAAGTACTCACACAATGTCAAGATGATGTTTGCATCTAAAGAAGAGATTACAAATGGATTCACTGTTTCCAGGCTGCCAGTACAACGTTTTCTTGCAATATTTGTGCTATGAACTCAGAAATACAATTATAACAGAGCTTAAAGATTAGCATCTTAACTAACACTAAGTCCCTCACAGACAAATGCATGCAATTCTCCACAAGGAGCATCCACCCAGCCAGAATAGCCCTCAGGGTTAGATAGTCTAGCACAGTTCTCCCCTGAAGGGTCGTCCTTCTTTCTGTTATTAGGCTCAAATTCTCCTTCTCCCCATTTGATCCAGAAACTGTGGTTGTATGAAGGAAAAGAAAAACATGGTCCCGCATTAAATGATGTTGAGGTTATAAATTTTTCATGATGCCTTCATAAGCACTAGATACATGAGTTACAAAACATTTGTAACCCTATGTCACAGTTTATAAAGGGTTCATAAATGTGGCATGACAAGGTGACCTATTCACCAAATGTCACATAACATGAAATATGGGATATATTGACCACACTGTAAGAAAAATAGCTGTAAAAGTACAGCCAATTTAAACAGTACACTACTATAGAAGGGTAATACAGTACATCGCTGTATGCAACAATACATGTCTCTCTGAAAATGTTGTCTCTCTGTTGCGCACTTGTGCAATTGGGCTATACTCTGCTGGCAATACTCGGCTCTCTTTCAGGGTGGTTGCGGTTGATGGGTGTCCCTTTGGTTGATGCTTGGCAATGTGGGTGGATTGACTTCCTGCCTGTTGGGCCCTGTCCAGGGCCTCCCCCGGATAGGGCCACAGTGTCACCGGACCCCCCTGTCTCAGCCCCAAGGTCTTACGCTGCTATAATATTGTGCTGGGGAAGTAGGGTCAGTTCTCCTTCTCCACTATAAATCCCTGTAGATCTTAGGAATGCATTTTCTAAATTTTCCCTGTCTCCTGCCATTTTAACATAGGAGGACATGAGGTCTTGGCCCACACCTGAGGAGTACCAGGCTTGAAAGACCCGTCCCTGTCCAAAGTCCTCCTGGTTGTGTTGCAGATCAAGACGATACCTGACGATTTCAGCTGCCGCTGTGCTGACACCTCCCCCCTCCCCCGTGTTGTCCCTGTCCTTGTCCATCTGGTCATGCTTCCGATCTGAAATTCAACACTACTGTTGTTTGCTCCTTGGGGTTTTAGGCTGGGTGTTTTGTGTTTTGTAAAAGCACTTTGTGACAACTGCTGATGTAAAAAGGGCTTTATAAATACATTTGATTGATTGATTGATTGATTGAATGCGTTGGGGGTTATAATAGAGTCAACAGGCCGCATTCAGTTTTGCATTTTGCATTGCATGCATGAAAAAAGTGAAGATAAAGTGAAGAAAAACACAAAGACTTTAAAAACTTTTTTCCTGTTGAAACAAGTTCAGTCATCACCCATTAATATTATGTATGTATTTGTTAGTGGCAGACACTTGGTTGATATATTAATCAAATGTTGGTCCAGTTGACTTCAAAAAATTAGCATTTAAGTTAATATTTACTGTGATTTACTGTAACTTAGTTATTTTCTCATTAACTTACTTCACTCCAGTTTGACTCAGAGGTTTGTTGTCCACCCAGAGCCACTGTCCTTCAGTCTCCAAGTCATTCAGCCCTATCCACGAATTAACATTCATTGACTTTAAAAATGTCTGGGGAAATCAGGGTTTAAAACAAATTCTATTGTTAGACATAACTGGACATAGTTCTGTGACCTTTAACTTGCTCATCTGTTCTGGGAACATACAAATACAAAGAAAACAGAGGATGGATTTAAGATAGAGATTGTCTTTAGACAGATGGCCAAGTCTGACCAAGTCTCTAACTTCTGTCTCTTTCATCTTGGTCACCTGTTCCTGTTGGCTGTTGATGATGACCAGGTGACCTCCCAAAGAGACACAATGATCCCGACTCTGAGTCCAGTTCACTGCATCATTAGAGAAGTAGCATTTCGCACCATGAGAAACCCAGCCCTCAGGACAGGATTTACAATCTTTGAAAACACATTCAGAAAAATATGTCAATGTCCTCAAAGAAATAATATATTTTGCAGCTATCAAAATGTACATTTAGAAAATCATGGGCTAACTGCCTGCACAAGTTGAAACCCCCTGGCAAAAGTTTGTTGAACCAGCTAATTACAGTGGCTTCTCTACTAATATTTTGCGTGAATGTACAATCAACAAAAAAGTACAACACGTTAGCTAGGAGTGTTTAGATAATGAAATGACATCTTGCTAGTGATGCATACGTGAACATTGAACTTTAGGTCTAAATAAATGCTTTTAAAGAATTTTGATAAATGTTTTTGTGTTGGCCTTTCCCTTAAAATAATGCACAATATGTCTAATAACACTCATTTTGAAATAGAATATGGTTTAAGGCCAAATTTTTGTAATTTCTGAAATTGCAGTTTGTCACGATTAAATAGAAAATAATATGCAATTAATTACATATAATTAAAATCATTTGACAGCATTACTATTAAATCTTGGGGATATTTCTGACCTTCAATAGATAGTGTAGAGTGTTGTTTAGGATGATGTAGCCTAAAATTAAGCATTTTTAGTGGTTCCAAGATCTCATACACCACCTAAAATGCTGTCATAAAGGTGCATATTCAAACCTGACAAATTTGATTTTTTTAGTATTTAAAACATTAACATTTATGACTCTGGTGGACAGTGATAGGCCCAACTTACCTATTAGCTTCGTTGACTTCGGTGTAGAGTGGGTACGAAGTGGAATATCTGGTCGAGGGAAATTAAATTGCAAGTTATTCTTATCCTACTGGACATAGCATAAAAAATATGCTTATTGAGACCTCCATCATTTGTATATTATATATACAAATGAATGTTAATGTTAAAATACACATAATTATAACATTAACATTGTTGACAAAGACAGTGATTGTTCTAAGTCACCTGTCATGTTGGCTAATGTTGTTGCTACCAGATGACTGTCCTTTGTCTCCAGCAGTGAATCCATTTTGTTGTTCTTACTGACATCTATTTAAAGAACCACATATTAACAAATATGCAAATAAATGTTATATATGTCCCAGGTATTTTGACATGTAACAAATACACAAGCAAAAGATATTAAATACTGTTGATATTAGACCAAGACCAAACTGAATGCAGATGAACTCACAGAGGCTAGCCACAACACCCAGAGCACAGAGAGAACAGAACAGGCTGAGACTGAGAACAACCAACAGGACCTGGATCCCTCTGGAGGGCGATGGTGTTACCCCAGGATGAAGAGAGGAAACTGGGTCTGCTAAAACCAAAGGACGGATGTTTTAATATGTACACTGTAAAATAAAAACGTAACTAATTACCTAATCAGCGTTATTCTTTTATCTGTTGTGGTGGCCAAGTTAACTGATTGTGACTAGTGAGGGAAATAATAGATAATAGACCAGTAGATAGGTTGATGTCATATAGAGTCCCTATATATCACAATGGAACAATTTGGCTGCCATCTTACCTGGGACCTGTTCTAAACCATGTACATTACAAACACATGGTAGAAGTGGCATTTTAAGTTCTTATAATGGTAAATAACCACTGTCATGCATAACATAATGCATTCAATGCCTGTACTTTTCAGAATATTAACAAATGAATCCATTTGAAATTGTTTTAAAACATTTATTAATTTAAGAGTATGAAATGTCTATGGTCAAATGAAGGAAGATACTATACAGGACAGTAATTAAAAACAGTGCAAATGTACGGTGTATTCCTTTATTTCCAAAAATAACAAATACCTGTGATTTTACATTATAATAGGCTACATGTATGCAATCTATACACACATTTCCTTGTAGAATTTACTATTTTAGTAACAGTACACTAAACGGAGCAAACTAGCTCCGAATGTAGTCTTAGAGTTTTTGGCTTTTATGTTGGTAAACCATAGAAAGTATTAAGACACTGTTAGCATTTTATGCCTTGTGAACTTTTATTTTGAAAAAGGAATAGGTAACCTAGGGGACACCTGTGTTTGTGGGAAAGAAAGAGAAACAGGAGAAGAAAAAAGTGGGGTAAGAGCGGGTCCATGTACCTCTCAGTCATTGGATTATGTCTTAATATAGGAAAACAGATTAGCAGAAAACGGTTCGTTTTTTGATATTTGACTTCCAATATTTGATTTGCGATTTCAGACGAACATTGACCAATCAGAATTGTTTTTCATTCATCATTTTTGGATTCATAACAAAAATAGACTTATTTTTTTTTAAAATACTCTTAAAATTGGAAATGGAATAACGGTTAAAGAATGTTTTTTTATTTCTATTTCTAGTTTTGTTCGTACCAGGAAGTGCATACTTCCTCATAGAATATTCATAGCATTCTCGTGTGTTCACTGCCTAGTTTAGCAGCGCTACAGTTCTGAGTATGTAGGAAGTTAAGATAGAAGTGTTAATGTTCAATACGATTCAGAGGTTTTATTGAATTCATTGCCTCAAATTACTGCCAAATGTCTTGTGGGTAAATAAAGCGATGTGCACATCTGTAAATCACAATCTACGCGACAGTTTTGAAGTTTTTAGTTGCATTTAAAGATCTGTGACTGTGTGATTAAAGAATTGCAAGGATTAACAATTTGCTCCTGTACACATTTTTCTTTTGCATGTATTCAAAAAATATGTCCACATACATGACTTACACACACAACTCCTTATTTACACAGACAAATCACCAAATACTTGGACAACTCCCGATCTACAGATACAACTCCTTCCACTTGAGATCTCGTTCATTTCTGATAGGTGGGTCAAAGAAATTATGTGCCATCAAGATTTGCAAGTGCATTAGATTTGCAGAGTTGTGTTTCCTGAGTTGTGCATATGTAATAAATGATCTGTATTAGCCAATTGCTTGAATACTGACTAGTTTACAGATTACTCTGTTTTCTATGTAGACCACTAGGAGATAGATGTACCAGGATAAGTGTGAAGAACCGGTGCCCACTAACTGTTGACCATCACTACTTTTGATCACCACTGTTGGAGGTGCAACAGGCAATAACGTCCAGCAGAACAGGTAGCCTAACCACCAACCCTTCTCTATAAGGTATGGAGGCTGACCGTGTAAGCTTTGTTTACAACAAAATGTATTTACTGCTTTTATTATAAAGGTTGCCTTGTTCGGAGAGATCAGGATGTCAGGCCAGACTCTAATTCTTCTTTCGACAGGTGTGTTTGTATGGCAGAAGAAAAGAAGTGCATTGTTTTGGATTCTCCTTTACCTATAACTGTAGAGCATACGATTAGGAGAATATTAGTGAGAATGTCTATGGAAGTTCTGTGCACCCCACTGCTGGTTTGCCTCTGAAGCTAAGCAAGGTCGGGCCTGGTTGGTCCTGGGATGGGTGACTACATGTTTCTTTAAGTGTCTTGCACAGGGTGCAGTGATTTGGATCGGATGTTAAATGGGTGTCCAGACATTGTGTGATCACCATAGGTCCCATGTCACTGATTGTAAGAGAAGGGGTGTTTACCTGTGTGATGACAAAATGTAATCTCATAAAGGCATGGCCACCTAATCATCCCCAGCTTCCATTTCTCATTAAAATTCTCCAGATAACCTGGTGCAAAATGTATCTGCCTTTAAGAAAGACACTTAATCCTAAATACTATTGTAAATTGTTCTGTGTAATAGTGTCTGATAAATTACCCAAATGTAAACATTTGTACAGACTGACGGCGGATGGGATGATGAATGCCAAATTAAAGCGGCCTTGCTGCTTAAGGAAATTGGGTAATAACCAGACGAACAATTGATAACCAGACAAACTACAGTATCAGATTTGGTTTTGTTGTCCCTCCCCTGTCTCAATGTTTGCCATTCTTTATCTCAACCTCTTTCCAGGTTTGCCTGGAGCCCCACCCTCTCTCTCCAATCCTGGCCATCAGTGTTCTGGATCATGATGTTTCACTGTGGGCCCTGACTGCTGAGAACACTACCGGGCTAAACATCCTCAAAGAAGTATCCCACTTATCCTTCTACTAATACCAAACATGCATCTGTGTATTTAAATATTCCATTACATTAATTGGATACTGCATACCACATAGTCTCCAACACCCCCCCCCCCCCATCACAGTCCTTATTTTTTATGTTGCAACAGTTTGTGCCAGGGGACAAGGGTCAATCTGAATTCTGAGGTATCTTATAGGATCTAAGGAATGCTCCTGCTAATTACTGTGGTGTCCTGTTTAATCTTAAGAGAACCTAAGTCCTTGGGCCATGTTTAAGGATTAACCTTAAGAAGGAGGCATAATGACTCCTATCTGATTTTGCAAATCTACAAAGTGATGATAGGCCACCTGGTTGTGTTAAAGATCTACACAGTGATTATAGGCCATCTGGTTGTGTTGCAGATCTACAGTGATTATAGGCCACCTGGTCACCCATCTTTGTCCCCCTGGTTGTGCAGCTGATCTGGATTCTGCCTAAGACTAAGCCCATCTGTATTTACTGACCCACCAGTTAACCGGAACATGCAAAAATATTGGCCCAAAAATGTAATGTATTCTTATGAATTTCACCTAGCACAGCCAGAAGAGGACCGCTCAGTCTGGCTCCTCTTTAAGTTTCTTCCTAGGTTTTGTTCCCACTAGTATTTTTTTAATCATCACTTCGTGACCACTGCCAATGCAAAAAGGGTTCTATAAAATTAATTTGATGAACAGAAAACACCAGTGGATGAGTGGAACACCTAATATAACGGTCTGTACTCCAATTATAAATACTCTTGCTCTGATTTGTATTGAACACTGAGACAACCTTGCAGAATATTTATAGATGACAAAGGAGAACCTCTGTAGATTATACACACAGAAACTACAGCAAAATCAGTGTTCAATTTGAAATGAGTGCTGACAATCTTTCAAGCAGTAGATGAACACAAATTACCAGGTATTGATTGGGTAGACATCCTGCCAGAATGTCTGAAGAAAATTGGGGATCAGCCTGACACTAAACAACCAGTAAAACGTTTTATGTTCTAGTCCATATTTTGCCGGACCGGTTAAGCAGAGCCGGCCAAAAAGAGCGAATGTCACTCACTGACTGACTGACTGACTGACTGACTTCTTGTTAAATAGCGTAGTGGTTAGAGAAGCGGACTTGTGAACTATAGGTCCCGACTTCGTATCTCCTCGCAGGCAAAGCGAAGTACGCATTATGAATTACTCCGTATAGATGAAAACTTCGCTGGCTAAAACCATTCGTATCTACATTATAGTAAGCCTGAAATAAAACAGTTTACGGTTATATTGCGATTGTTTCTGGTGGATTTTCAAAGTACGCATCCGTGCATGCGTTTGGGTCAGGATAGACAAACACATTTGCTGGCTTAAAATACAGTAGTTACATTATAGTAAGCCTTAACTGAAACTGTATACGGTTATATTGCGACTGTTTCTGCCATGGAATACTTTATCTTCAGTCTCGCTAGCAATTGCTCAATTCTTATGATTATTCCTAGGATGTTAGTAGATACTAGCAAGCCTATTACTGGCTAATAAGCTGTTAAAACAGCCAGTGGCAAAAGCAATACAGTTCATAGACGCTATTTGTGGTGGAGGTAAACTTAATAAGAAACGTTAGTCAGTTTAACACAATCCTCAATGGAGTCTAGCGACTGCTGAAACGAGTCATGCAGTGGCGTAGTGGTTAAAGACAGTGCCTCTCATGTGGAAGACCTACGTTCATATCTATTGAGAGCAACGACATTTATTAATTATTTCTGGTAGATTCCACAATTCTCTCGTCTTTTCACTTGATGAAAAAGTTAGTTATCTTCGCCTTTATTGATAGTTATTGTATAAATGTTATTCACGAATGAAAGAAAAAAGTACATTGTTTTGCCATGAAAGAAAAAAATACGTTATGCCATAAAATGAAATAACTTTGGCAGACTCGCTAGCAACTGCTCAATTCTTATGACTATTCCAGTAAGTTAGTAGATACCGGTAAAGCTTATTACTGGGTAATACGCTGTTAAAACGGCCAGTGGCAAACACCATACATAGACGCTATTTGTGGTGGAGGTAAACTTAGTAAGAAACGTTAGTCAGTTTAACTGAATCAATGTCATTCACGAATGAGCAATTGACTATTAAAACGGTGTTGCCATTTTGAATCTCGAAATGGCAACACTTTCTATTGCGGGCCGGCTGAACTAGGCTTGCCTGGTTTCTTGTTTATATATGACAATCACATGAATGACTGGAACTGTATAGCACACACTCATTTTGGGTTCATTATTTTTCCTTAGAATCTATCATCAGCAAAATAGTCAGACTGTGGTAAAACAATTAAAACTCCCCAGTCTGAAATAAAATCTATTAAGCACTAGTACTTAGTATGAACTGTTATTTACATTAGTGATGATATTAAGATCTTAATGGTGTTTACTCTGTATCAGCTGAGTTGTATATAATTATAAACTGAGTTGTTCAAACACTAAATGTAGATTAGCTATAAGATCTGGTACAAGTTAGTAACCGGTTTATATTAGCAATAACGCACGATGTTGATGATGGAAAGGAAAGAAAAAGTTGCAGTAGTCTCTTAATGTTTTCCGGAGCTGTATATCCGTGTCCAGTGATTTGTATCCGTAGACAGTGTTTTGCTAAAAATATTTTACAAGTACAGATCATTTATTACATATGCATAACTCAGGAAATACAACTCTGCAAATCTAACACACTTGCAAATCTTTATGGCACTTAATTTCTTTGACCCCCCCATCAATATATGAACGAGATCTCAAGTGAAAGGAGTTTTATCAGTAGATCGCGAGTTGTCCTAGTATTTGGTGATTTGTCTGCGTAAATAAGGAGTTGTGTGTGTAATTCTTAAGTCGTGTTTGTGTAAATATTGTTTGAACACTTGAAAAAGAAAAACATGTACAGACGCAAATTGTTAATACTCGCAAGTCTTTAATCACGCATTCACAGATCTTTAAATACAACTAAGAAATGCAAATCTCTCGTGTGGATTGCAATTTACAGATGTGCACATCGCTTTATTTACCCACAAGACAGTTGGCAGTAATTTGAGGCCATCTATAGGCATATGAATAAAACTTCTGAATCGTATTGAATATTAACCCTCCTATCTTAACATAATACACACTCTGAACTGTAGTGCTGCCAAACTAGGCTGTAAACAAAAGAACGCTATGAATATTCTATGAGGGTGCTATGAATGTTCTATGAGGGGGCGTGCACTTCCTGGTATGAACAAAACGAGACACAGAAATAGAAAAAAGGTGAAATATTTTCTTTTTTCTTTCACCTTTATTCCATTTCCAATTTTAACAGAGGAAATGAGAATTAAGTCTATTTTTTTATGATTTCAAAAATGAATGAGTTTATTTTTTTCTTGCTTTGGCAGCTATGGTTTTCTCATGTGACGGAACTGAAAAATGGCAATTCTATGTTCATTTACATACAGTTAGGTCCGGAATAAATAGGATACTAACACAAGTTTTGTTATTTTGTCTCTTTACCAAAATATTTTCAAGTTAAATAATGAGAATAGGCTTAAAGTGCAGTCTCTCAGCTTTAAATTGAGGAAGGGTTTAAGAATGACAACTCTTTAATATGTAGCACCCTATTTTTCAAGGGAACAAAAGTAACTGCAGTGCAGCCAAACTAGGCTCTGAACACATAAGAACACTAAAAATACTGAGAAGGATGCTATGAATGTTAAAAATAATGAGGAGGATGCTATGAATGTTCTATGAGGGGGCGTGCACTTCCAGGCATGAACAAAACGAGAAATAGAAATAGAAAGACTGAAATATTTCTTTTTTCTTTCCCCATTATTCCATTTCCAATTTTAACAAAGGAAATGAGAATTAGATCTATTTTTGTTATGAATCCAAAAGTCTGATTGGTCAATATTCATTTGAAATCGGAAATCAAATATTGGAAGTCCAATATCAAAAAATGAATAGTTTTCTGTTAATCCATTTTCTTATATTAAGACATAATCCAATGACCAAAAAGTACACAGACTCCCAGCGGACTGCTAGAATTGACTTCATACAGGACCATGTGTTGCCATGCAACCAGTCATGAGCCAGAGACATGTTCATCTCAGGTAACCTAAAGGCTACATCATGAACAAAATGGTGACAATACTACACTACCAGGCACCTCAAAGCACAGTGGTAACGGTGAATGGGATGGTGGCCTTCCTGTTGAGGTAACAGAAATCAAATAGTCAGAGCCTGTGATCGGAGCGCTGCATAAGGGTTGAAACTGCAGATGTTGGTGGGGAAGAAGGGTTTTTATTTGGTGCATCTTTATTTCTGTAAAATTGTTAAAATAATGAATCATGATTAATCACGTAATATTCTGTGGATAAAATTGAGAGAAAATAATTCCTATAGGAAATTATAGTGGTTGCACTGTATGAAATGTTCACATCACTAAATACGATTTTGTTTAAAAATAAAAACTTAATTTCAGATTTAAGTGTCATTAGTTTTTTGGTAAAAGATTTGGAATATATGAAGTCAAGTCAAGTAAATATATATACAAAGCACATTTGAAAACAACTGGTGTCAACCACAGTGCTGTACAATCAAAGTGAAGGGCCTAAACGTTTTCTTTGAATTGAATTGATTAACACATTACTCATGAAACACATTACTCTTGGTTTGAAAAATATTTCAGTCATCTATGAAGAAAAGTCTCACCTATTTTGGAATTTCTTCTGTTCCCACTCTTTCTTGGAGAGAGGTCGAAATGACAATTTCCATAAATGTGGTCGTCCATCATTTTCTCTAAGAATGGACGTCAGAAGTTGCTCGCGCGGCTGATCTGCATACAGTGTGCTGGCTCCGTCTACAATGACAGTGTGCTCTGTGCGGTACATGAATACATTAGCAGGAGCTCAATAACCCTGAGAAGTGTTTTAACGCGACAGATAATCTGTATAACAAGAAAATGCAATGCATGTGTGTTGTGTCGTATACTCTGTAAAAGGTCAGGACACACCAATAAAAGATAATTTACTCAGCAACTTAACATCCGTACAAGCAGTTCAGCTTATATACTTCTCATTACTCTCCTGTAGCCTACCTCTCCTCACACGTCTGTGTTGCGCGTAGGGGTTTTTTGCAGTTGCATGGTGCATTCCTACTGCAGCGCTCTTCTTACATGCTTACACTCCCACCCACACCCTCCTGATACGCGGACCAGCTGTTTTTTCTCCCCCAGACCCTTCTTGAGGGGGACACCAAAAGTAGAGCTGTACTACATTACAGTTTTAGTTTGCGCCATCGGTTTGCCCGCTACTGTAGCTCTGCAAATTAAGCTTTTACCAACACAAAACAAACTTACCGTATTAACCTTACATTAGCAACGTGCATTGAGTGCCTTTCAGACCGTAGACACGAACACTGTCACCTTGCCAGCTAAGGAACCATACACTGGGTTGTAAGTTTCTCTCATTGACTCGCATTCAAACAGTTGCAAATGCTGGTTGATGTTATTGTTACGGGGGGAGCCGAGAGTGAGCCCAAGCGCACGACACAGAGACAATCAGGGAAACGAAAAGGGTATTGTAACGGAGGTGTTTGAAGGCTGGGTAAGGTGGAATCTTGGGAACAAAGATAGACAGGGTAGGCAGGATTAAACAACTACAATGAAAACTCAAACTGTGGTTTGGCGTGGCCGTGAACGTTACTACGTAGTAGAGAATAACAACGATCTAGCACCGGACGGACGGAAACCAGGATATATATATAGGTAGACTGATGAGGGAATGAATAGCAGGTGCGGAGACTTGAGAGGCAGTGGGGAAAAGCCCCAAATACAGACAGGAGAGAGAGAAAGACTGGCCCGGACAATGAGAAGGTGGATGCGCAGGGCGTGACAGTTACTGTAGCTTGCTAGCCAACGTCAGTTAACCGCTAGATAACAAAGTGTGACCTGTAATTCAATGCAGGGAAATGAAGGCTGGTGACGGTTAGAAATGTTTTTTAATGCATTGAGCGGTAGAAGTAAAGAAATGTCAAACATATCCTTTGTTCGAACTACTTACTGAAAGTCAGCCACCAACGACAGACTCAGACTGTCAGATTCCCACACACGCACAGTACCTGCATGATGTGCCACTGCTGAGGGCTGGGGGGGAGTGGATCAAATCATTGTGAGGCAAAGGGCGGGGGGGTCACAATATTTTGAAACATAAAAACGCGCTGTTAAGTGTCTATAATCAGCAGAAGTGCTTTCATTGTGTCTTATCTATATTATTGAAATTACAGAGTTATGTCTACAGTGATATATTGGGAGGGCCAAATTATAGCCCCCCCCCCGCTAGCATCGCCCAGTGTGCTTCGCTTGTAGCATACTTGTGGGTGTGTCTTTGGGCGAACTAGCATCATAACAGCAGGTAAGCTGTGTATTAAGGTTTGAGAATAGCACATTTGTATGAAGGAACGTCAGATTATTACAATGGTTAAAACTGGAATAGAAACGTATTTTAATGCATTTTATATATCACTACTCAATGAATATGCCTCATTGACGTAATTCTTACAACCTGCAATGCTAGCTTGCAAACCAGTTTGCTAGAATTAGGTAGCCACCAGTCAGCTAACGTATCTAATATTGACACCAGAAGCACCAACTATCTCGGCCACCTGTCTCCATGCTGCATTTTTTTGTTTGCGTCTCTGTAGGAAAATAGTACAGCTCCCATCACTGCTACTAAACGTTGTTCAATTTTTTTCATACAACTTTTAAAAAGGACCGCAAAATCAGTTCTGTTTAAGTTCTTTTAATTGCACGGAGAGCATTTCACAACCACCTACACAAAATCCCGTGATTGGTCAGTCCCCAGCGATAGGCGCGGGTGATTTGCATAAAGTTGGAAAATCTGAACTTTTTCTTCGCTTCTTACGGATACCACGCATCGCCCCACAAGCCACTCGCTCGCCACGCTTCCCTTCATTGAAATGAACTGAGACATCGTGAACAGTGTGCATGTACCGTTATGAGAAGAGCGAATGGCCGTTTATCAATCCGCGTTTTTGGCCGTTCTTGTGTTCTCGTGAACTCGATTGACGTCATCTTTCATGGCCCAAGTATTGTTCCAGTCCAAAGAACGCAAGTTACCAAGAACGCCTAAAATGCCCGGATGTGTACTTGATCCGCCTCTTTAATCGAGGATGCATGGGTTGGTGACTTGGCAAGCGAGAACGCATCTGATATCCCAAAAGTAATTTCAAGATGCCAGGAGCGCCAGACAAACTTCGCAACTATAAGTTTTTACTTTTCTTATTTCAGGTAAACGGTACCTATAAATCAGCATCTGAAAAAAAATGTGAAGAGAAATGGACATTGTAGTCGCTGAATATTTGCTTATTTTATTTAAGAAACGGCTAATTTATAAATTTGCTCCGGCTTTTCGATTAGTGTTATTCAGTTCAGTGCAGTGGAGACGCTAGTTAACGTTAGCTAAGTTAAGTTATTACCAGTAGAGAGGGACAGCTTTTTTAACTTTGTAGTTGATTTTCACTTATAAAAATGTCATATCGATCATATGAAAATGGCTATAGTCTCCATACAACCTTCTACCAGTCATATTCATTGTAATATTTTATTCAGGGACTGCTGAGGAGATTACAGCCCTCTTAGAGTGGAGGGGGCGAATGAGACCCTCTTCACTGGGAAGAGGAATTCTTGCAAAACTGGATTGGAGTGAGAAGAGATTATAAAGATTATAATTTTGGCAAATATTAAAGGTTCACTTAAATACGAAATAGTCATCCTAGCCATGATAGTTGAGGTATGATGTACATTGTGGTAGCAGGTGGGAAATAGGCACCTGCTGCTGCCAGCCAAAAGGCATTTTATGTAGAACACTAGTTTTCTCTAGTTTCTCTTTAACTAGTTTTTACTCAATAGTTGGAATTGTGGAATTGCCTAATATTTATCAGTTTCCCATAATAGTTGCCATGTGAATTTACACTGTTCTTATGTGACTTCCAGTCTAGCCCGAAGGTTGTTGCCAGACACCTGCTCATCTGCGCAATCCTCTGGATTGTCACCCTCTTCCTCATGCTGAGGATGGTCCTCCACCTCCAAGATGTCGTCCATAGGGAGACAAAGGTTGTGGAGAATGCAGCAGGCAGCAACCACCTTGGGCATAAACAGAGGACGCACTTCCAGAGCCCTCAGAAAGATGGATCTCCAGCGGGTTTTCAGCATGCCAAACGTGTGCTCGATTACACACCTTGCCTTGGTGTGGTGGCCGTTGAACCGGGCCTCATGGTGTAGAAATGTTATACAGTTACATTATTTGGTAGTGTTGTTATTTACTGTGTTATTTAAGTAAACTACCAAGATCTGTTTTTATCATGTATAAGTCTATGTCTTTGATCAGTGTTGAAAACAATGAGTACTTGGTAGTGAACTCAGACTCCTGGAGCCCACTGTGTGTTTGTGTGTGTTGGCAACCTTGGATTTAGGTCCAGTAAATATCCCTACCAGCTACAGGCTGTCGAAACGGGGTGATGACAGCCACGGGATGCTGCAGGCATGGATATCCACCATCTTCTGAAAATAATACTGTTTGATTTTGTTCAATAAAGTGTTTTAGACCATTATTCCACATTGTGTTGTTTATAAATGTTCATAACAGAATTCTAAACACCTTAACTCATTGTGAAGTGGTTGACTGTCATTGCTATACTGTGTAATTTGTGGTCCAAGATGATTTGGACCTTCTAAAACTGTTCTGATTCAGCCTGTGGAATTGGAAACAAGCAGTTGCCAATAGGAAACTCCAGTAAGGCATTTACTTCAAGAAATGGATGGGGTTTCCATTAAGGTTTTCAACTTGAGTAAAATGGTTTGGTTACTATTTCATCACTTACATTGAGAAAGACGAGTGCCAACATGATCTAGCCTTGCCATCCTCCATCTCATTCTGGCCCTCTGGATCAGGTGGCTTTGCTCAGCGTCCTCCTATATACATCTATCTCTAATCGGTTGTCTTGACTATCTTTTAACTCTGATTTTAAACGCTGGTAGTTCATTAATGTGCTTGTGAAATTCACGAGGTACCAGCAGGAAAAAGCTGAGGAAAAAGATAGGCAACCGATTGGATAGATAGGCTAAATAGGTATGAGGTAGACAAATATATCTATATATAGTGGTACAGACACGGCAATATACGGCATCCTAACACTTTTTACGTTAAATAGCATTTTAGTACGCATCCTATGAAATTAGTGAAATGACAAACACTCGTTTTGAGTTTGTCTTTAACTTTATGAAGTAGGAGCCTACATTAAAAACAAAAATAATACACAAACACAATACAGCAAAAGTGCATCACATGTTGCGCTGATAATGCCAGTGTTTTCATGTCACTGCTTCAATGATCTGAGCAAAGGGTATTGCGCAATAACCAAGCACACATGCATCTCAATTTAGATAGGTGCGTTCTCCGTCTTTGCGATCTTGCAAGACCATTCTCTCAAGGACACTGGGCAAGAACGTTATTCTCAAGGACACAAGTACATTCTTAGCGTACTTGGAATTGATAAACAGCCAATGTCTCTTACTGAGTGACTGACTGACTGACTACCCCTTGTTAAATAGCGTGGTGGTTAGAGAAGAGGTCTTGTGAACTATAGGTCCCGAGTTCGTATATCCTCGCAGACGAAGCGATGTACGCGTTATGAATTATTCCATATAGACGAAAACTTCGCTGGCTATAACCGTTAATGTCTACATTATAGTAAGTCTGAAATAAAAGAGTTTACAGTTATATTGCGACTGTTTCTTGTGGATTTTCGAAGTATGCATCCGTGCATGGGTTTTGGGTCAGGATAGACAAACACATTTGCTGGCTTAACAACGTAGTTATGTTATAGTAAGCCTAATTTAAACTGTATACGGTTATATTGCGACTGTTTCTGCCATGGAATAGTTTATCTTCAGTCTCGCTAGCAATTTCTCAATTCTTATGATTATTCCTAGGAAGTTAGTAGGTACTAGTAAGCCTATTACTGGCTAATAAGCTGTTAAAACAGCCAGTGGCAAAGGCAGTACAGTTCATAGACGCTATTTGTGGTGGAGGTAAACTTAATAAGAAATGTTAGTCAGTTTAACACAATCCTCAATGGAGTCTAGCGACTGCTGAAACGTGTAATGCCGTGGCGTAGTGGTTAAAGACAGTGCCTCTCATGTGGCATTCACAAATAAAAAAAAAATATGTTTTGCCATGAAAGAAAAAAATACGTTCTTATGCCATGAAATGAAATAGCTTTGGCAGACTCGCTAGCAATTGCTCAATTCTTATGACTATTCCAGTAAGTTAGTAGATACCGGTACAGCTTATTACTGGCAACTCTTTCTATTGCGGGCCGGCTGAACTAGGCTTGCTTGGTTTCTTGTTTGATTTGCACCTCTGCAGTTGCATTTTCTCAGGTTGATACTATTTTTAGTGTTGTGTTTGGTTTGTTGTGTGTGTATAAAATGTTGCATTCCCTGACAGCCATTTCTGTCTTTTGTTGTTTTTGTATAGATACCAGAGTTTCTACAAGTCTCCGGGCTTAAAACCTGGTTTGAAGTCAATGGATAAGTTTAGAAGATGGAAATCAAGGACCTGAAAGGATTCATTTGAGAAATCTGTGCCCACTAAACCGGCTCAAGCACAGGTCACGCTCATGGTACGAATAGTATAAGTTGGTTCTTGTTTAACCCCCTAACCCAGGACAAGGTCACTAGTTCCTGGAACATTTTTGTCTGATCTGATGTTTTCGGGGGCCAGAACATAATTATAAACTGACCAGAACTGAACCCAGAATGTTGCTCAAACTAAGCCAAAAAGAGATTTAGTATTTGAAGATAATCGTTACATACCTTGATTACAATGACACATGGTCACATCTTAGAACAGATATCCTAAACGAAAGTTACATAAAAAGTGTCTTAAGCAAAAAATTTTTAAAAATCCTGCCAAATAAAAGAGGTTGCCTTTTGCCAGTCACAGCCCTAAACCCTTATTTAGCTCACCTAACAGGTTTTTATAAACATCTACTCATAGTTCACTTATCTAACACTCCTCACCTTGCGTCGCTCCTCTGCATGTCTCATCCTCTCCTCAATGTCATCTTTGGTGATATCATTAGATATCATTATCAAAACACAATACATTTTCTTTGTGTATCCTCTTATACTGTTGAGCTGCCTCTCAAATAAGAGATCTAGCAAGAGGTGCTTAATATTTTGGGACTGACAGACAAAACCTATTCACAAATAAATGTCAGGTTTGACTAAGGTAGTTGTTCCGAATACCCTGACACAGGTGAGGATCTAAGCAGTGAGCAATCTAATGTTTAATAATAAACAGACTCAATCCACAAATCCAAAGACCGCCACAAGGCAGGCATTAGAATGGTACACGAGTAAGCAATAATCAGCGAGAGCAAAAGTACAAAAGGGCTGGGCAGAGACGAGGTCAAAAACGAATGGGATAATGAAGGTCTGATACACTTTGGCAAAACACTAGGAGTAATAAAGAGAAGAGCTCAGTAGTTGGGAACAAACAATACCTCACAAAGGAACTAAGGACAGAACAGGATTTAACCCCGTGTCCACATATGAGGACATTATGTTTTAGGCTTGTACTTCATTCTGCTTAACTTACACATATTGTCCTTATTCGAGGACAGCTTCACCTGTTCAAAGACAATGCTTAGATATTTACCATACTTATCAGGTCCTACTAATCCCAAATAGCTAAGAGAAATAAAAAATGCATACAAAGTTTTATACAAAATTATCAAAGCTCAGGTGTTAGGAGGATAAAGGGTAGCAGGGTACAGGTGGTATTTAAACACAGGTGATCAATATTCAGGTGATGAGGGGCGTGGTTGGACAGATCAGCGTGAAGGAGGGCTGAGTGAAGGCAGGGAACCAGTACAGGGCCTGACAGTAGTGGTGTCCATGTTGTAGTAATGACAACTTGTGAAAGACTAAGATGGGGTTGGTGAACCCTGCAACTGTCGACATCCATGTAGGTGAAAGTCACCAACTCCTATTACCATCTTATTTCAAAGAACCATTACTTCAAACTGTACATGATCACATGTGACACCAGGCAACAGATCAAACACAGAATCATCTGAGACAGAGTTATTCCTGTTGGGATGCACAGAGATGTTGGTGACTGATGGAAAACACTGGACAGTTGAAAAAAGTGCCTCTCGCCTTATGTTGCATGAGTCTCATTCACACCATCCCTGCTGCGGTGATGTCGGCCCGAGAAACACTTTGTTTTGAGTTGATGGGCATGTGGCCCCCCCAGACCTCGTGGTTGGAGTTGACGGGCGTGTGGCCCCCCCAGACCTCGTAGTTTGAGTTGACGGGCGGGTGGCCTCCTAGACCTCGTGGTTTAAGTTGACGGGCGTGTGGCCCCCCCAGACCTCGTGGTTTGAGTTGACGGGCGTGTGGCCCCCCAGACCTCGTGGTTTGAGTTGACGGGCGTGTGGCCCCCCAGACCTCGTGGTTTGAGTTGACGGGCGTGTGGCCCCCCCAGACCTCGTAGTTTGAGTTGACGGGCGGGTGGCCTCCTAGACCT
>JACXGI010006399.1:5928-22532 GCA_016801175.1 Esox masquinongy
GTTAGATGAGGACTGGGGTATGGGTGGGAGAGGGTAAGCAAGCTGTTTGTATCTGTGTATTTGCTGTGTATGTTTGTTATGTAATGATGGTTTTGTCTGTATGTGTTTTATTTTGGATCTGTTTCTATAGGACACCCTCGAAAATGAGATGCTACATCTCAAGAGACTATCCTAGCAATCAATTCAATACTAAGTGTGCATCCTTTTGTGACCGTAAATCAGACAGATTATAAATGTCTGGTCCTCTGGAGTGCCACCTGAGATCAACAGTCGAACACCTGTTTTCTCAGACTAAATGTTTAAGCAGACTTGTGCGAACAGAAGCAGCATGATCTTTGCCTATCCTGAAACAGCTGGAAGTTGCCATAATGAAGGAAGGTTGGAGCAAACCTTGTCCCCGGGCTGTTGCGCGCAGGGAACGAGACTAGATCAGAACAAACAAAAGAAAGAATTTGGGAAAAGTTTTGAATATTCAGGAGCAGATAATGTGTACCAATTGTGTTTATTTTTTAGGATTTTTGTATGAATTATTAGACAGGAAACAAAGTATTTTCTGAAAGTGGAGTGCGTTGGATTCAAGCCCATGTTGCGGCAGTACACATGAAATAGCAGCAGCTTACAACCTAGGCCACACAAGGAGTGGCAATGCAACTATGACCACTCCGTCACTTGACCGGCCAAAACCCTGTAAAATGGAGTTAGAGCCGTCTGTTACCATGCAGGAGAAGCAATTGCAGGATTGTTGTTAGGCTTTAGGAGTAGTGATAGAGGTCCTTCAATCATCCCCCCAGAAGAGGGCCTGAAACCCATTTATCTCAAGGGCCAACAAGGAGCTGAATTCTGAACACCGAATAGATCGAAGAGGAGAATAGAAAACAGGATATTGAGAAAGGGAGAGGAAAGACAAAGGGAGAAGGGCATGACTGTTTCCTTTTTCTATTGTTTTGGTTGAACATACACATAGAAACAGACAGAAAATTATACAGGAATCAGGTTTTTGCTTCTTTGTTTATATTTGTTGTAATGGAAAGAAGATTTTCAAGACACGCACGCTTTGAACCAGACAAGCCAATTGGCTTTAATGTGCAACCCAACCCCCTTCATCCCTGCTTCCATCCCTGACTGATTCCTGTCTGGCACTAAAATAAATCAATACTCTTTCTTAATTACGTAAATGGGCATGAAATAAAGCATTATATTACCAGATGCCAATATTTCCAATATTTACAACATTTTTACAATGAAAATTACTGTAGGCTATGTGTCAGACATGATGAAAGGTTAGATGGTAACAGCAGATCTCCATGAAGCTTAACTGGTCGCATGGGCAGATAGTCAAATAATGTGCTACAAAGTACGTTCTCTCAAATGCACTTTGAAGTTCTCCCTTAAACGGACTGCTAAGACAACAGTCCCACTGGATTACAAAGGTTAAATGTAATTATGGGAACCTTCTGTTTTATGAAGCCATTCCAAGTGTAACATAATTTTAGTGCCCCAGATTTACAGTTATGTCATGGCTACTGTGAGCAGACTTCTGGCTGTAAAGCTGGGATGTCTAGGTCTGAAATTAAGCTAGTGTTTTGATTGCATGTTATGACGTTCAAAACTGTCTGGGTAAGGACTGAGGGAGAACACAGGCAGCCATCTGAAGTGATTGCCTGTTCAACCACAAGAAAAGCTCATTTGTGGGATTGAAGGCCTACATGTAGTGTTACCATAATTCTGCCTGAGAGCACTCGTCTATCACTGCTCTTTCTGCCAATCGAACTTGCACAGCAAACTAAAATTGGTTGCTAGAACATTTGTTTGCTTGCAGCAAATGTTCTGTCTTATAACACAACACGTCCGGTTATGCTGGTCATTAAACAGTCTTTATGTTGCTTTTCTCAGAACGGTTCTTTCCTATTTTACTGAGGTATTTTTTTTAATCATAACATTTGCAAGTAGTGACAGTGTGCAAGAGTATATTTTTCCTGAATATATTACTGGCACATTTTGTGATTACCTGAAAGCCTGATGAAAATGTTTGGTGAAATTTCTGTGGTAGTTGTTCACCTGGCATAAAACAAAGCTACTTTTATGTAAATGTGGTTGCTTACTAGCTTGCTTACACCTGCACGTTAACTACAACTAATATAAAATGTTTGTTTCATTGTTTGTGCTAAATATTTCAGTGAATGTTAGGAGAGGATTCCAAGGATTAACAAAAAGAAAAACAATGACACATTTTTTTAATTTTATTGTGATTTTTTTTCATGTTATCAGCGTTATATACATTTTATACTAGCTTATGTTGTAGAACTCTCCCCGGTTTTCTGGTTAAAGACTCAACCAGTTCTCATTTGATTCAGATTTGGTAACAAACTTCATGACATGACAGGCTGGGTTAAAGGAACGTGATACATCTGAATGGGAGGGAAACTGGGAACACATCCTACCAGAAGAGGGCATCCAAGCATCATATCGGGAAACTGGTGAGGTCAGAAACGTCAACCTCTACTGATAAGAAACACATCTTGCTGTACTTCATTTTATTGGTTAAAGGATGCCTGGATATGGGGAGTGGATGGAAATCAGCTTCGTGAGGATGACAGCATCTATTGAATAGCCTGATCAGACTCAGCGAGAGTCTAAATTACTGATGACAAAAAAGCTTTTGTGTATTAGTTTCCCCTTGTTTACTGTAGTTGTTATACACACATCTTAACTCTGATGTAGTCCAACTGTAAGCCCACCCTTTTCCTATCTAAACCCCTAAACCCATCCTCAGTTCCTGGTTTGTACAGATGTGTTCCCCATGCTCTACTCAGCGGGTCAGTCATAAAGAAGGAAGGGCAAGCTTTGGATAGGGAGAACCACAGGATCAATGAAAATGTCACCAAACCTCGAAACAGAGGGGCAGCTGTGTGTATTTCCAATAACACTAATGTTAAAATGCCAGCCTGAATAAAACAGAAACATGAAATGTTTACTATGTTTAAGCGAATGTGTCTCAACATAAAACAAGACCTCAACAGACACCAAAAATGTGCACGTGTACATGCTTCCGCAAGAGTTCATTTAAATCACGGTGTCATAGAGAGGTCCTGGTTTTGATACCCCTGTCACAACTTAAAACCAAACAGATCAGTGGCCAACAATAGTGTCTACTGTACGTGTCACATTATGTTCTTCTCAGGAAGCAGTAGTAGTATCGCCAAGGTGAATAGCAATCGACATTCTATGACGTTGTTATTACAAGCATGTGGCTCATCCACACGCTGCTGTCAATGGGTGAAGAAAGGGTCTTTCTCACACAGGCCACATCAGACACGTTGCGTCCTTGCTAGATGTTGCTTCGGCAAGGACCAACCAGTTTGTTTACAAGTCTTGTCTAGTTGGTGAAACTGTCCACCGCTCGGTTGACAGGCCCTGTCATGATGGTGAGAGTGTGTCACCGTCTTAGTGGTGACTGGAGGAGACATACATTAGCTTATGCTAGCTAGCCACTGTCCTTGATGTGTGAAACTGTCACATATGTATCATAAAAGCTTTTAGGCAGCATCGCATTCACCTTCATCCGTGCAACGTCCTGATTACTTCAGAGTGTAAGTGTATCATCTCTGGGGCGGATGAATTTGTTTAAGGATTTCTATAGAATGACACCACCACATTTTACAATTCCAATCTATCTACAGACATTCAGTGTTCTGGTATCGTCCTCCAAAGGCCCAAGTCTGGACTGTTTTACTAGTGAGGCATCAATAGCTGTGGTCGGTGACCAGATGTCCCAGTACAGCTTAAGAAATCATTTTGTTTTCGCATTTTGTCAAGCACTCAATTCTTGAATCATTCGTTTAAAATAAACTTTCTATTGACCGGAATTAGCTGCCTGCGTCCACTTTCTCCCAGTCTGCTTGGTCTGCCATTGGGTGGAGTTGGTTGGGCTCGGGGCTGATGGGTAGAGGCTGAGAGCAGGGGAGATGGAGGAAAGGAGAGGGGGAGAGGAGGCGGCAGAGAACTCAACTGAGAGCAATGTCTCACCCAGGTACGACAATTTCTTCATTAACGAAGACACACAGACATCTGAGGATGAGGTGGGATGGAAGAGGGGGGAGAGGAGGGTGAAAGCAGGGATGAGGGGGCAAAGGGGGAGGTCTGCAAACACACCACCAGCCCTGCTGCACTGACTAGCTGTTCCAGACTTGACAACTTGTTTTTTGGCGATAGAACCTCATAAATTACCCAGAATTCTCTGCACTCTGACTCAGTCATCATAACCGGGTTGTTTGCACTGCTGAAGCTGATTTGCCTCCTTTTTCACTCTGCAAAATATTCCTGGAAATAGAGGGGCATGTGACTGTACTCTTAGCCAAGGACAGGATACAGGAGTTGGTTTCTATCTATTCAAATCACCTTATTCTCCATAACCCTATTTTCATCTATCTGTTAAAGGCACCTATGAATAAAAATTCACAAAGCAAAAAACATTGTCACAAAGTAAACCGGTGGATGTGTGGTGTGTGATTTTAGTTGCCTCAGAACAACATTAACCTTATCAAAAGTCAATTGCCTCTTCTGTTTGGGATATACAGACCAACCCTCAACACCCTAGTGGGGGACACACTCTGTTGAGCGTATTTGGACCACACATACATACATACACATACACATCAACACACACACACACACACTTCCAGGGATTGTGGCCATTAAGTAAAGCTCCAATTTCCAATTGTCAATTAACAGAGACCAACAGAGAGTTCGGGCCATGGCGAACAGAGCAAGCAGAGAGGTTAACACGTTGTGTACGCAGCTCTCTGGGCAGACTCAAACTTCAGTCACTGAACGACTGTCTGCCTGTCTCCCTGTCTGCAGCAGCTACACACACAGCCTGTGACAGCAGACAGACATCCTAACTCAGCAGGACCTATTTACCACTGGAAGAGCAAAGACCAGCGTGTGTTTCAATCAGCAAACATCCTCACTGAATATCCTGAAACACGCAGGCACAAATCCCAACCCGTGCATGACGCAAAATGACTAATATAAACCAAATGTTTTAATTCAAGTTGAAAGGTTTCACAGGTATGGCATACACAGATCTCGGATTCACCAATATCACGCATCTCGTATTTCATCTGATGAACTAAACATCATTTGACACAACCATGCTTTTCCATTTGAAATAGTCCATACAAATACTTGCTTACCAGAAAGAAATATAATCACTGGATAATCTCTTCTAGTACTGTCTGTCGTGGCAGATTTCTGGCGTCAAGTCCATCAATGGCTGTCAAATCATAACTTCAGGGTGTGATGGGTGGGGTGGGACGGGGTGGTTAGAGTGGGACAGGATGGGAGGTACATTTGTATACCCCTATTTCTATTGGGAAGTTGACTAAGAACACATTCTCATTTACAAAAATGACCTTGTAATTACGGTTTACTGCTCAGGGATAGAACAGATTCTGTCCCCTTGCTAGCATAAGGATTTGATCTGCCATCTTTTGGTTAGTGGTCATAATCTAAACAGTAGACTACCTATCCCCTACAAAATAAATAATAATAATAAATAACACAAAGACACTCAAGAAGATAGAATGTGATGCAGTATAACACAAATCATAATTTTTGTTTCATATGAAGTAACCCAAATTCACGTGCAACTTTCACACCCAATCACATCCAAGTCCATTCAATCGTAAGTTGATCCCATGTGAAGGCCGGGGCATTCACACCCTTCCATAAAATAGACAGAGGTATGGAGTTTGCGGTCATAAAGTAAAGGTATGGGTTTTCTCTGACTGAGGAGAACCTTTGCTCCAGCATACAGGGCTGCTGTATTCTAACCCTGCCGGGCCCGCCAGCTGGACGTCACATTGCTGCTTCATTACTGTTTGCTGGTGGCCCGGTGACCCTGCAGCCTTCATTTACACCCTGGTGTGGAACCCTCCATCACTGTCCAGTCCTGGGACAGGTCCCCACACTCTGCTCCCTCAGCCCGCTAGAGAAACAATGCGGAGATAGAGGGAGAGAGCGGTGATGTCACATCAAACGATCGATCAACGATCAACCAACCTGACCTAGCCTAACATTACCAAGACTAAACTGAAGAGTTCTAAGTGTAAAGGCCCATCTATGATTTTTAGACACAGTATAATATAGAAGGATGCTGTTAAAGGTTGTTTTTACCCTTGCATTCATCGGATACACTAATGCTTCCTAGCCTACAATACCTGAGGAAATTACCTTTCAGGGACTTATCAGGTAACGACCTAAATAAAGCGTTGATGCGTAGGCCTAATTGCCTTCCGTTTTCATCCTCTCCCTCAGTACCAGGCGATTGAACATGTCGGCATGCAGGCATGTTGCTCGTTTTGTTTAAGGACAGAAAGGGAATACTAAACGTGTTAGCTGTGTGTCACACCTTCACGAAGATTGTCGCAAAGACGTGTCAGCGACGGGAACCCTTCAGAAGGACGTCTCAATCTGAATGGTTCTGACTCCGCTTGTCATGTGATATCAATTACACAAGATGGAGAGCCACCAGTCACTTAGCATAGCTGTGTTGTCACTGGTATTTATAGAACGCTCCACGCAGTAGTCCTGAAAGATGATTGGTTTTCTGTGGCGGAGACCCCAACCTCACTGTAGGTAATGTGTGATAGGTGATGTGTAGGTTATGTGTTATCTCCATAGTTATTTGGCAATAACTTTATTTTTAAGAGTTTATTCATCACGATTGGTCTTTTTGCTAAAAGGGTGCCAACTTACAGTTGGGATGGACCGTTTAGGAGCTCGTTTTGAGATGGGATGTCAAATGATGTATGTAACGAGACACATCTCCTTCAAAAAAGGATAGCTGAAGTGGGCTGTGTATTTGATCTAGTCCTGCAACTTACCGTGCAGGTTTAATACACAGCCAGTAATGTGGCTCTTCATTTGTATATTATAAACCTTGTCAGGACATGAGCGAAAAAAAATAGGACTGTTTTGAAAGAGTACTGTGGTGGGTTAGTAGTAATGCACACCAGACTTTTACAGATCAAGTTCATGCCATCGGAATACAGATGTTTTAGAAGCGAAGACTGAAAACATATTTGAGGAACACATTGAAGACATATTTGAAGAACACACTGAAGACATTTTTTTGAGAAAAACAAAATAACTTTTAATTTATTATTAAAATGACATAAATAAACATAAACTCCCAATGACCAACAAACACAAATAAAATAGATAGATATGTACATATGATTGCCAGGGAGGGAATGTAAACAGAGCCGAGGAGACATCTCTGGGACATGCTGTGCTTTCTCCTGGTCTGCTATGGGAGAAAACAACACACCTCTTTCTATTCCTCCAGGAAGCAACACTCTGACACTGGATGCTAAACAGTTACATTTAAACGGCGACAATGAAAAAGAACGTTAATTTATTTTATATACACACATATACATGTTTTAATGTTAGATCGACAGATTATTTAATCTTTTTTTTTTTTTTTTTACTTTTATTAAAACAATAACAGCACTAACTGTAACGATAAACCATCAAATGTAAGGATTGGCCCCTTTAGTGAAAATGTCAGGGGTTTCTTCATCAACGTAGATTTGGGTAGATATGTGATTGTCTTACGCCAGCGTACGATTGTCTAGGAGTACTGGGTCTTTAACCAAGAACACAAATACAGTGACAACTGAGGAGGATGTATATTCAGATTGTCTTTAGCTTTACAGCACCTTGGAGACATTTAAGGAGACTCCCAACTGAACAAAATAGGGCATCTTCCAATGAGACAGCAAGTGAGTAACTTTAGAACGGGCGTCCAAATGACTTTTGGTTTAGCCAACTGAGAATCTTTGGAATGGAAGTCAACCATGTTGTAAAAACAGATGTGAGAAAACATCTCTCTGCATCGTCTTCTGAGGTGGCTTTCTGCCTTTCACGGGCTTTGCTGTCCACGTGTTGCTGCTTCAACTCAGCGCTTTCAGATCTGGTAGTCAGTGGAGAGCAGCTGACATGGAGAAGGGTGGTCATTGACGAGAGTCCAAGGCAGACGGAAGATAAATCAGTAGCTCTGAGCCACAGGTGCCCAGGAGGCAGTGAGCCTGGCGATGGAGCTCTCAAACTGGGCCTCGCCCACACCAACACCCACCTCGCCAAGGCTGGGGTCGTACATGGAGGAGGGCGAGGAGACGGGCAGGGAGGAGGTCAGGCCCGTGTAGGAGGAGCCACGCAGGAACTGGCTGGTCAGGCCGCCAGCGATGGAACCAGAGGCGGAGCCAGAAGGGGTAAGAGTTGTCCCGGCAACAGACCACAGGCTGGGATACTGGCTAGAAAGAGGACAGGAGGGAGTCAGATTAGAATAATGGCGGTTTGTAGAATAAATGCTTTCAGTGGGGACCATTTTAGGAAATAAGAGGAAGCAAATTACAGTAGAGTAAAATTAAGAATTCTGGGAAACATTCTGCAAGAAAAGTATTTGCTTACCTGGAGTTGGATGTGGAGTTGGTGGTGTGAGCCAGGGTCCCCATGCCAGACGAGTTAGGGATCTGCAGAGCTGACCAGTTGTCATGGGTGGGCAGGGCTCCAGACGAATTGTCCATGTAGTTGTCTAAACAAGTATAAAGAATAATCATTAGAAAATGTCTCTGATTAAAACACATATTTCCTTTAAGGGTGGATTCAACCACCATCTTGAAACACATGACTTTTTCTTTACGTAATCTGCACCTTGGCGTATGAAAAACGGGAAACCTCTGGCTTGGTTGGAGAAGGTACTTACTGGAGCCAGAAGAGCGGTGCGCGTAGTGGCTGGGGTAGGGGGCAGCCCTGTGGCCCCTCAGACTGGAGTATCTCTCACAGTATGACCCTGAGGTGTGGCCTGGGGCCCCACTGAACTGTGGGGGGCTGCTGCTGGGGCAGATGGGGCCATTGCTAGGTAGGAACCAACCGCCCACTAGAGAGAGAGAAGGGAGAAAATGGATGGGTTAATTCACACCCTTTTCAATACTATTTTCTATATAGTTTCCTTGGGGACATGGAAAGACTTGATAACAAATAACAGTGTATTTGAAAAATATGTCATAGAATGACTTTGTTGGATTTTTGGAATTGAAGCTTGAAAGGTAATGATTTCTAAAGGCAATAATGTGCTTGTTGTCGGGACACTGAAAGACTTACGCTGAGAATAACCAGACTGTTGACTGTCTCCACCATGGTCTGGGATGTCTTTATGATCGCTCCTAAAATTTAGAAAATAACATCTGAATTTGCACACAAAGAAAATCAATCAATACATAACAAAGAGCATTATATTCCTGACATAATATCAGCCTCTTTCACACTGAAGTCCTGCATTGTTGTGGGAGCTGGCGCATGTGGACTTAACACAAGCTTTTTACAGTGCATAATAAAATGTATTCCTCTTACCTTTCTTTGGCATCAAGGAAGGCTTTAGCAAATGGATTGTGTTTGATCTTCAGCGCAGTTATCTAAAAAGGACGACAATATTACAATGTAGTATATCTTTCTTCCTTCGTTGTAAGTCGAGCAATATAAATATAACTATAGTGAGCTGTGATTATCTGTGAATGTGTGGTTCAGGCCAACTGACCTCTTCGTTCTGGTAAGCAGTGACAGCGATGAACTGGGTCTCTGGGAAAGACTGGCTACTGATCATCTTCTGGATGCCTCCAACCTTCACTATATGTATCCTGGGCTCATACTTGTGCAGGGAGTTCAGCATGATCTAGAAATCCATAAGGCATTATTTTAACAGCCAAATCCAAAACAACCAATTAAAATAAATTCAAAATAAATATGATAATGTAGAATGATTGTACTCCACGGAAAAAGCGGAGTTTAAATCGATTCTCGAAATAATTCATTTATTCTAAACATAAGAACGAAAAGAAGGACAGAAACAAACAGCTGCCTCACCTGTCCTCCCCCGTTGAGTTTATTGGACAGTTTAACTTTGCTGAACGACACTGGGGCTTTCATCCAATGGGCTCCAAAGTTAGGCGAATCGGGATGGATGTAGACGCAGCTAGGGCTCTGTGGCTCGGGCTTGCCCCCGGGAACCCACTCGCCGTTCACGTACTTCCATCGGTTATTGTCAGCAGCCACAAAGTCCAATAAGACTGAGTACATGGCATTGGGGTCCAAGCCGCTCACATTTGCTCTGAGCACTGGAAACATTCGCCTGTAAATTTTAATAAAGTTGTTAAAAAAAGTATATTGCTCAAGAAAACCCAAACGCTTTGTTGGTACAACCGTTGATCTATCTCAGTTTTTTTTTTAAATATTGCACATTTGGGCCCGTTGCTTAATTCAAATAATAAGCTTAAATTGGGAGACCATTATGCATTTAGGCTAATGTTCACGTTTGCCACAATGTAGCATGAATAAAGCCTGGCCTACCCTCCCCTAGCCGATATAGTCGGCTGAACATTCCCATTTCAATTATTTTTTGCCTGGCGAAGTGCGTAAATGAGCGTCTTAAGACCACTCAAGATTTTAGGTGCCAGTAAAGATTTCTAGGCCTCAAAGGCCTCATTTTGATCCGTAGCCAAAAACAAAATAACAACCATAGCATACCTTCCAGTCTTGGTGACAATCATTTCGTTGGTTAGTTCTTTAAACTTTGTCCATAATTCCGCGTCTTCAAGTCCCAGTTTAATATCCCTCTCTGAGGCGTCTCCTTTCTCGCTCCCCTTTTGGAACTCACTCTCCACGGCGCTTAAAAGGTGGTCTAGCCGATGGTCAGAGTTTGAAGAAGTCATATTTCCTATACGATGAGTTCGTGCAGAGGTCCGCGAAAGGTACCCTATAATAGGATTCACTGTTCCAAGTTCCGTTTTGACAGTGAGACAAGAACTACGAGTTGGCGAGCCCAGGCCTGATCATATAAGGCCATCAACATGTGGAAAGGGGCGTGATTAAGCTCTAAACCACGCCCCTATGGCCTAGAGACCTGGACTCCAGCATCTTTTCGATGTCCCAAATTCAAAAATATTTATTAGAAATGCGTCAGTAGTCTACAAAATGTATTCTGGGGGTCATATTTAGATAAGAATTTCAACGCTGCCATTTCCTTTTTATTTACAGACTGACCAAAACATAGGCCTATGCATTTAGTGAAATTTTTTGAAATTATATATACTCATATATTAGGCCAATGTTAAAATTTTCGTGTGTAAATACTATACTCCAGTATATACGTATATATCGGATACTTTTATTATTTGTATATTTAATTTTAAATGAACCCTTTAACGAAAAACTGTTGAATGTTTTTGTTCCTAATTTGCCAATACAAAATAAATTTCTATTACATCTTAAATAGGCTTAGTTTATAAGTATCCTAGGCTATAGGCCTATCATATTTTTGTCGGGCGGGGGGAAACACATTTGGACGAGAAGGCCAAACACATTTTTTGAAGCTTTGCGTACAAACAAAAGAAGGGAAGAGACAACGGTGCCTTTGAACTCCGTTGTATATTTGCGAATAATGCTAATCTTTTGTTGTCCCAAATACACACGTGTGAAGTCTAGTGTTGACTGTGGCCGGGCCATTAGGCTGTTCTCTGTTCCTGTACTTTGCGAAGTGTGGATAGCCCCGAGGTGACAACGGAGATCTGCGTAATGGGGCCGCCTGTCTGATTCTGATGTCACATCCATTCTCACTAACATCGAGGAAACATTTATTCACACGTAATTGTAGAAGTATTAACTTTTATATTATTAACAAGGGATTGAGATTATAGGGATCTCATATAGACCTTTTTCACATACCAAAGGTGTTGAGCAATTATGTAACAATGTGCTCATTCCCTCTTACATAGTGTGATTATCGCGTTTATGTGCAACTGAGTATTCTTTCACGATCTTTAGGCCTTTGGCAAGGTCTTTATTGTGTCAAGGACAGTTGCTTCTCAATTGACTGATGTGGTAAAGATAAAATAAATAAAATAACACAGGACTACTTCAATATTGTATTGATATATATCATCATATAATTCCATATTTTATTCCAGTTTATTATTTTCATATTCATTTAATTAAATACATTTTTGCATGTCAGTTGAGACCTTCAATCCGGGTCCTATCTTTTAATCTGACAAAACTCTTTTATTTTGTCTGCCATCTGTGTTTTTCTGTTTTTATTCTATTTCATTTTTATATTTTTCTTTTTCTTTGTAAAGCACATTTAATTGCTTCTATGCATGAATTGTGCTATAGAAACTTGCTTGCTTGCTTCAAAAGACAAAGTATTTGGAACTTGTGTGGCTGTAGTCTTTCTTGCTGTATGGAGGTTGTACTAGGTCTAATGGTTACAATTGATCCTGAGAGTGGCAGAATAAAGTGGTTCGGTGTGCCCTTGTATTCCTGTCTGCTCTGTCTCAGGCTCTGTGATGTACTTGGAATTGAGTGGGATCTGTGGAGCGTGACTCCAGTTTACTACTCCACTTCCTCCAGCTCTACAAAGCTCATAAATGTAAAGGGGTTCTCTCACACCTTTCCATCCAATATCATTCAGCTGCCTCTTCCTTTTCCCCTTTTTATTTTCAGGCCTGAGAAAATAGGGTTTTCACCATCAGTGACATACTGGGACTGCTCCACATCCCAACCTAGCCCTCTGTCTCCGCTCGTATCTTCTCCTCCACCCCCGGCAGACGGACAGAAAGACAGACAGATGGTCGGAAGGACAGACATGCACACACGAACACATGGGAATAACTGTATGCACCCAAACTGGCATCAAATTTAGTTTAAAAGATTTTTGTATATATGTAATGCTTTAGTGTTGGCTGTACACTTGAAAAAAAAATACAAGTGTTCAAAGAAAATGCTTTAGTTCTAGACCTCTGCATATAAATAAAAAGGTTGTGATGAGTAAATCCCTCATGACTAGTACGGGGAGTATATCCCTGGACTACTCAGCTACCAAAAATCAGGGCAAGAAACAGGGATTATATTTAGTTATTTGTAACATTCTGCTTCCCATAATTTCGTTGGCCTGGTCCATTGGTGACGTGAGGGTTAAACCATTCCGTCTCCTCAGCCATCAGCACACACTCACCTAAGTGAGAAATATTACAGAGTCCTGGTGCTTCACAAAGGGACAGTTATAAGACCAGGCATATTTTCCAGAGGACTCTGTCTCTGCTGGCCTAAATAAGTAAACACAGAGACAGGATGAGTCAGCCCTGGGAAGAAGAAATAACTCACTACACACACATAGGCAAACACACATATACACTTAATTGCGTCTCGTGTGACACTTGGACAATAAACTATCTTCATTTTTTTTTAATGTCCTGTGACCCAAGAGTTTATTTTAGAATTTTAGCATTTCATCCTCCCATCTTTGTGTAACAGATGAAACAGATGGGACGGGCCTAGTGTAATTACATGAAAGCACATGTTACTTCCTATGTCACTGTCACTGCACCAGCCTCTCCTGGCTCTGGAATTACCTGGGTTTTCTCCTTATGTTTATCACCAATAATTCAAGGTGGTTTTATGTGAAGTGAGTGTTGGGTTTCAATTGCGGTTGTTGTATTGTATTTTAATGTTACTTTATTAGTGACTGGTGTTACTGTGGATCTGTGTGAATGAGGAATGGTGTGGTTCTCCAAGGGCCAGATAGGACTTGAGTAAAACACACCAATAGCCACTTCCCTTGCCCACAGCTTAACCCGCCCCCTAATCCACACACCAGCCCTCTCTGATGCGGATTGAGCCCTAAGAAACGTCTGTCACTTTTGCGTTTCCATTTCAAGTTCAGGAAATCCAAACTTTCCTCTTCTAATCACCTAGGCCTTTGAAAGGGATAAAAAGAATTAGTGGGGACAGTAATTGCCCCCCCCCCACCATGACCCCCTTATCCCTGCTCCCACCGCTACCCTTCTACCCCTTCAAGGCCCTGGGTGACTGGTGAAGGGGCTGCTCTGGAGTACACTCTGCAGGAGGCTTTGGGATGCTAATGCCAGCTCAGCTCAGGCTGAGCTTTTAGCCAATATCGGTGATGAAATGTCTCTGCTGTTATCTCTGCCGTAACCTGAAATGTCTCATGTATAAGAATTCAGACCCTTCATTCAGTATTTTGTACCAAGACATAAGGCTTGGCATTCAAGCCTAATCGTTCGTGTTTATCAGACTAGAGTATCATTTTCATCATGCTGGTGGCATGTCATTTGGCGGCATGCCATTCGTTTTTCCTCAGGAATGGCTTCGATCTAGCCAATCTACCATAAAGGTCTGATTAATAAAGTGCTGTACAGATGATTGTCCTTCTGAAAGGTTTCCCCATCTTAGTCAAGAAATTCTGAAGCTCTGTTAGAGTGGTCATTGGTTCTTGGACACCTCCCTCACAGAGGCCCGTCTTGCCTGATTATTTAGTTTGGTCAGACGACCAGCTCAATGAAGGGTCTTGGTGGGTTCAAACTTCTACTATTTCACAATGACAGAGTCCACTGTGCTCCGGGGGGACTTTCAATGCTGTAGCGCTTTTTTACAACCTGATAACAAATGATAGACTTCTTCTAAATAATCTACAATCAATTGAATTAGCTACAGGTGGACTCCAGTCAAGTTCTAGAGACATATCAGGGATATGATATCAAAGGACGCAGGATGCGTCTGAGATGAATTTAGAGTGTACATGAGATTTAGAGTGTTCAGTTTATCATTTTCAATAAATTATTACACATTTTTAAAAACTTGTTTTCACTTTGTCATTATAGGCTACTGGGTGTAGATCAATGGCAAAAATATTTAAAATAAATAATACACTTAGTCTACAACAAAACAAAATAAAGCAAGTGAAGGGATCTTAATATTTTCTAAAGGCAATGTATTTTAGTATATTGGCAATGTATTTTAGTATACACTGTGAGACATAACTTTCCCTTATGTCTCACAGTGTAACTTTTTTCAGTCACATATTATTGAAAGTCTATCTATACACATTCAACAGATAAAATGGCTTTTCATGGACTCCTTTGATGACCTTGGATTGAGCTGAAACACAGATTGGGGACATTGGATCAATGGTTTAAATGTGTACTGTTGCCATGAAGCCAGCTAGGCCCACCATCTTAGTTTATTTCCTGTTTCTCTAACCTACAACCTAGAAATTTGCTACTTTTTTGATTGTTTGGTCACCTAGCCATTCACTGTTGCTTCAGTAGATGTTCTAATCTCATAGCACCTAAAAAAAAACTGTCCCCAGTAAAAGAGTCGACCGTATGAATTTATGATTGTGAGCATCTCATACTATTCTAATAGCCCTTTATGATATCTCAGCACATGCATATATCACTTTTTACAGTTATAATATATGATTAAGGAAAATGTTTGTTCGACTAAATCTAAATCATCAAGTCGTTTCTGAGAGCGCTGCTCCTGTGAGTGTGTTTCTGTTTTCAGTCTGTTGCTGAGGTCAGGAGACACTAGTGTGTGAGAAAACACGGTTAAGTCTCCTCAGTCCAGCGGCCAGCTGTTCCGTTGCACGCACGCACGCACGCGCGCACGCGCGCACGCGCACACGCGCACACGCACACACGCGCACACGCACACACGCACACACGCACACACACACACACACACACACACACACACACACACACACACACACACAATTCACTCACAATCTTTGTTATTGTGCGAGTCACTAAGATGAATCTGTATTTCCCAACCATTTTTCTAGGAGCCCAACACTGTTTCTACCTGATATGAAGTGGCTGGGTTCCGTACTGTACTGAGTTTCAGGGTTAGGTGTGGGAGTACAGAGAGAGATCAGTAAAGTTGTAGTTCATAAAAACTTAAGACATGAACGAAATCCCTCTGACAGACAGGGTTACGCAGCACCAGGCAAGAATCAACCTAATGGTAGGACCCCTGGAGACGTTATTTACCCTGATGAGTGATGGGACGTGAGCTCACTGAGAAGCGGACACATGATGAAGCACTCTTTTCCTGTTGCACCACTTCCTCTTTATAAATGCACAATTACAATGAGATGTTCACACGACACGGTGTCAGCTACTCATGAATGTTCTACGAGCTACTGTCAGTTCTTGTTTATCTAAGAAGCCCTAGTCGCCACTGGCATCGAACAGACTGACAACAATGTTTTAATATGGTATTCTAGTGTTCATATTGAGACACCAAAGCCAGGCCAAGAGCCAGCCAAGGCGTCAGCCCAGCGGCATGTCTTTCGGGTTAACCAGGAGCTGTAGGCCTGTCTGAGGGGACAACCAGGAGCTGAAGACCAGCATCTTGTGTCTGTCTGGCCTGTCTGAGGAGGTTAACCAGGAGCTGTAGACCAGTGTGTTGTCTGTCTGGCCTGTCTGAGGAGGTTAACCAGGAGCTGTAGACCAGCATCTTGTCTGTCTGCCCTGTCTGAGGAGGTTAACCAGGAGCTGTAGACCAGTGTGTTGTCTGTGTGGCCTGGCTGAGGAGGTTAACCAGGAGCTGTAGACCAGCGTGTTGTCTGTCTGGCCTGTCTGAGGAGGTTAACCAGGAGCTGTAGACCAGTGTGTTGTCTGTCTGGCCTGTCTGAGGAGGTTAACCAGGAATTGTAGACCAGCGTCTTGTCTGTCTGG
>JACXGI010006399.1:22632-42315 GCA_016801175.1 Esox masquinongy
CCCCCCCCCCCCCCCCCCCCCCCAGCAGGACACGGCCAATCCGAGGCCTGTGATGCAGCCCAGGTGTACAAACAGTAAAAACAGACCCAGATCAAAGGGTCTCATTAAAGGACAATAGATAGAACCCCCCAACCCCCCCCCCCAACCCTGATCCAGGCTTGTACCACAGCATGGGCCCCATCTACTTCCTCACACTACACCTGCCAGAGAGCCCGTTACTGTCTGTTCTGTCCCAGGCAAGACAGGCAGATTGAGTGAGAGAATCTATCAGGTCTGCAACACTGCCCCCAGTGGCTGGTTAGTGGCTGGCCCATATCCACGTGTTCAAGCTGTGCCGAGAGTGAACTGGATTTGCTTTTACGGGAAACCGCATTAATATACACAAATAAAGACTCAAGGAGTGATTTAAATAGATTGCCCAGAACAATCACGCCTCCCGTCCAGTCATTTTGGACATGAACTGCAATATTTTACTGGTACCCAGCAACAGGATTTCAGCCTCTCCGTGCATTTCGCCACACTTGTGTGTGAGCAGTGAAACCGTCTAAGCTTCTAATAATAAGATAAACAAATGGAACAACAACCAACTGCATGCTGCGACTCGCATGCGCTGGTTATTACAATAGATTTATATAGCAGCGATATAGAACAGTGGGTATCTGTCACAGTGGAGGCATCTTTCAGAAATCGTCAGTCATCTGGGTCAAGGAGCACTGCTGCATCGACAGACAGATTCAGAAAACTTTATTGACAGAAGGCGGTGAATCAGTCAGGCCAGGCCTGGGAAAGGTCTGTCTGTCTGTCTGGACTGAGCGGATGGGACGAGCTCAGAGACCCCTACCAGCCCTGGCCCCTGTGTGTCTTTGATGGGGAGGCCCTCTCTTTGTAGTTGCCGTGTAGATGGCCTGTTAGTCAGTAAAAGTTAAAGGGCCTAAATGGTCCCTAACAGGAAGCAGTTTACACGGTGACGCTCAACCTGCCTGTGGCCCCTATTGTCTCTGGGCTGCTCACCACTTCATTACCATTTCCATAAGAAAGGAACAGTAATTGCCCCTTTTCTTCTGCTCTCCCTTCATCTTAGTAGAGCGGACCTCTCTCTCCTGAGTTCCCTTCCCTCCTCACACACTCATTGCTTCTCCCCTTCTTTAATATATCAATCTATGGGTTGGTTATGTAATGGCAATGTAAGCACTGAAAGCAGGTTTAAAAGCATTTTCAAATCATGGAGACCCATTCGTAAGACGAGCAATTAAATGTTTTCACCAAATTAGAATTCTCCGGCGTTACATTTTGTGAAGGCAAAATGCAGGACAGCCTTGCAGAGCAGAGTAAACATTTAACCTCACGTTCATCTGTCATTTTAAACTGTGATTATTATTCATGAGGTTAAATTTAGTGTGTCTTAAACCTAAAGTTAAATTTCACTCAACTTAGCTTCACGCACAGAGGTATTCAAGGCCTTACAGACTGGAGGAGGACTGTGAATAACCTCTATGTCCTCAATCTAGCCTGTCTCTTACCTGGATGGAACATCTACTACCAGCTGAGCTACAGACCATTGTGGGCAGCCTTCATAGGGTTACAGACAGAAAGACAAACAGATAAATTGAAGGAAATCTCCATCAAGAATAATGGCCACCCACATAAAAAAGTATGGTTATCAAATCCAACCAAGTCACCTGTATAGTGAATCCCAGCTGTGTCAGCGCATATTAAAGAGCAACGCCCCCATAGTATCTCCCCATGCCCTACACAGCCCCACAACCCCTCGTCCCACACTTGGAAATTCTGAAGTGAGAAGTGGAGAAATGCAGCGAGAGCAGGGAGTAACGGTGTCAACTCTCCAGTTAATCCCATCAACCCTAACGCACAGACACATCCGGGGGCACATGCAAACACCCATCAAACATGTCCTCTCGCTCACACCTGGCAGGACACCCCAAGATACCCATCTCCCCCACTAGGTGGTCAAATAGTCCTGTCTCTCCCATCGCAGCCCTCAGTCCTGAAAACAGCCTACAGCCCACAGATATAATGCATGACGTCTGAATTACAGTGTTACGTGTGTTAAGGAGTGTTTCTTCACACAGATGAAGCATCTTAAATACTCCAGATCCTGTTTTCAATACAACAGTAGCCCCAGACTGCCTTCACAATCCATTTACAGGAGTAGGTGGTTTGATTGATCCCCGTTCTCTATTGAATGTCACTCATGACATGGGGGGGTGTCATTGCATGATCCAGGGTGGTTATAACTCCAGCTATAACACCAGGTATGACTGCCCTTTCGATCTCGGCCTCTCCCTGTTTCCCAGGAGTCTTGTCTGGATAGCTTTTCCTCCAGTCGGTGAAGGCAGCAGGCAAGGCACCCCAAGACCCCCTCAGTGAGTCAGCCTGTTTTACCCAGGGACCCATGCCGACTCTAACAATAGAACCAAGCTGGAATTACCGTCTGACCTATTGTTGAACAGGGAGCCACAGAGGCTGGAGGCCGGGTTAAGGTTCAGGCATACAGTCAATGGGTTCAGGGCTCATATTTAGTGTCTCTGAGTAGGACTGCTGATCCAGGATCAGGTCCATTAAAATCTCATTAATTGTGATCTAAATGGCTAAACAGATCTAAAATCCTCCTCTGAGGTACTTGTCCAGTGCCTCACCTGGCCTCTTTAAAACACCATGACAGTATTTGCTTTGGAGATGGACGCATTCCATATGACCCTTTACTTTGATGGATTTTAGTATTTATATGGATCTATGTTCTGGATACCTAAGTGGCTTGCTCCAGTCACAGACTACCCCACAACCTCGGATGTTCGTTTATCCTCTGATTACCTTCACCAAATTTTGACAAGAACAAAAAAATATTCTAATCTGAATTCTTCGAGAAACCGATGGGTTTGGTCAGAGCAAGAATGTTAAGTGGGTAAAGTGGAATTTGGAAATTCATAATTGTCTATGACACTCCAATTTGTTAAAAATAGCCCAAGAGCTGATATATCGTTTGAGTAACCAGACAAATCCTTTTTAGATTTCTGACTCCTGACAAATGTTGTCTGATCTTGAAAGAAATCCAAACACTTTGAAAATGTTGGGGGAGTTAAAATAATGTCGAATCAAGATTTTTGCACAAGTTTAACTGAAAAATGTATTATGCTAGTTAAGTGTCATATATTAATCCAGCCAACATGTTTTTTCCTGAACAGCCTTTATCCTGACTGAACTAGCAGATTCATATTTTTTTGTCTGAACAGCCAGTTAGTGCTTTGACTTAAATTACATTTTTTCTTGCACATTCAAACAGAGGAGAGGCTTCCTAATTTCACAGCTGGACTCGTTGAGTCGGGGGGATCTTGACAATAAATAAAAAATAATTGATGTACTAACCTCGTCCACGGAGTCAAACTGCTAGCACGTAACACAACACTAATGAAATGATGTTCATTGCATGTAGATTATGGGTTTAACCAAACTAATGAGAAGGGAATGGACACCAAACAAAAACAGTTCAACAACAGTCCTGCATAGCTTGGTTAATAAGCACATAGCACTTGGAGCATCTGCTAAACTATGAAAAAGTATTTGACATGCCCCTACATACAATTATCGAGTAATTAATTCCAAAGCTTATTTGTTTAGATACCCAAATATGTTTTGTCAGACAAACATTCCAGACAAGTTGAGTAAACACATCATTTATTTAGTGTATATTACGGTAACCAAATGTTTCCTTTAAGTATTATCCTTCTCTTACATTACAGTGGCGATATTTTGGATTCTGTGAAGAACTGCTATGTCATTGATAAGGGTGGGTTATTATGTATGAACCACTATTTATGTATCCTACTGCAACATCTCTGTAGGGTTTAACTATGAACATTTTGAATGGACTTGCTTCTATATTTTCCGATCATCGTCTTGCTGTGTGACCCAAATGCCATTCAGCTCTATCTCACAGGTGGATGACCACATTTTTTCAAATCCTCTGATACAATTCCTTCAGTAAAAGCAATTCTTCCAGGTCCTAACAAAAAATAATTCTCAAAATACAACTACTGCTACCATTCCATTACCACAACGCTTGACCATTGATATGCAGTCAGTGTTTGGTTTTAAACAGACGACAGTGCGTATTTGACTGAAAATAGATACATTCTAGAAATAATGCAGTAGACAGACTTTCATTTCATTCTCTGTACTTCCTTCACACAGACAAAGACAATGCTTACATCAAGCCATCATAAAACTGTTAACTAAATAGTGGCACTATGCTGCACACAAACTCTAGTAATCCATTGAATCTACAGCGCATATACAGTTTATTTTGTTCTGTTAGTGCCTCAGTTTCTTGCATTAAAATTGAGTAAGACTTCACTCCCCTTCTACAGGAAACCCAAAGTCAGCTCAGGTGTAATTAATCACCTCCAAAAACACACACCAAGTTAGTTGGCCTTCATCATAAAAGAGATTGTTGTGAATCATATGATATCAGAATAAATTCCAGTTTCCTCTGTTGTGTAGTGAATTGCAAAGCAAACCATGACTACCAAGGAGGTTTCAGAAGAACTGAGACAGAGATCAGGGGATGATTTGTGGAAAGACAGATCAGGGGATGATTTGTGGAAAGAGATCAGGGGATGATTTGTGGAAAGACAGATAAGGGGATGATTTGTGGAAAGACAGATCAGGGGATGAGGATACAAATATTTCAAAGGCCTTAAAACCCCAGGCAAGACAAGCTACACAGGAGTGGTTAAATAATAAAAAGCTATGTCTGAGTGGCCCGGTCAGAATTTCAACCTAAATCCAGTAGTAAAGAATAATTGATACAAATATTGCCAAACGTAGGTTTGCAAAGCTGGTAAAGACCTATCCCAAGAGAAAGCAGGAACTCCCGCAGAAGGTTCTTTCTAGCAAGTACTAACTCAGAGTGGACGGGAGACTTATCCAATTATGTTTCAGTTTTGTACTTTGAATATATTATTTCACAGTTGTGTAGATAAGTTGGGAATTTAAAAGTTTAAATGCAATGAAACAGTGGGCAACGCAACAAAATGCAAACAAATTTAAGGGGGTGTACACTTTCTACAGGCACTGTCTATAGAAGCATATACTAGACCTAAATGTGCACATCAACATTAAATTCATGTATTTTATATCCTGACCGTTCACATCACATCTTATATGCTCACCATTCATTGCATGTAACGGTATGTCAACGATGCGCATGTTTTGTGTATGATATTGTCTACCAATAACAACACTTAGAATATATGAACAATCAACATTGAGTTCTCTTTTCACATACCTGAAAATGGCCTTCTGCTGCTTTTGCTGAAGGAAAATACTGCCCCCTTGTGATGAATGTATCAATACAGAACAACAACTTTCCAATAAACATTGCAACTGGAGTGGCTCTCAAAAGCATTCACCTTCCTTGGACAAATAATTGTTACAACATGAAATTAGAATAGATATAATTTGGATTTTTTGCTGCTCATCAACACACAAAAAACGCATGATCTCAGAGTGAAACTAAAATCTCCAACTTCTTATAAATTAATTACGAATATAAAACAGAAAACATCTGATTCCATGAGCATTCACCCCCTTTGCTATCACACAATTGAATGAGGTGTAGTGCATATAACTGTCTTTAGAAATCATGTAACAGTTGAATGAATCCCATCTGTGTTCAATCAAGGTGTTTCTATGTAGGCTCTATGTAGGATATAACATCTCCAAGACATTAACTATCCACCAGATCACAATTAAGTCCATTATTAGGAATGGAGAGAATATGTCACAACTGTGAATATGTCTAGAACAGGCCGCCCTCAAAAAAACGATACCAATTATTAGGTCAATAGTCAGGGAGGCGGAAGATGATTCTATGGTCTGATGAGATGAAAATGTACCTTTTCGGCCTCAACGGTAAGCATATGTTAGGCACAAGCATAACAGCACACATCCTCTTGAGAACCCAATCCCTACCGTGAAGCACGGTGGCGGCAGCATCATGCTATCAGCGATGCTTCGTGTCTGGACAGGAGCGGCTTGTGAAGATTGAGGGCAAAATGGTTACAGCGAAGTACAGTCAAATGGTGGGAGAATGTGAGGATAGAGTTGAAAATGTACAGATTTTGAGCAATTTTGCAAAGAATAATGGGCAAAACTAGCCGAAAACTAGATG
The DNA here is from genome assembly GCA_016801175.1 of Esox masquinongy. Classification (NCBI taxonomy): domain Eukaryota; kingdom Metazoa; phylum Chordata; class Actinopteri; order Esociformes; family Esocidae; genus Esox; species Esox masquinongy. The sequence continues at coordinate 28,823 of JACXGI010006399.1, forward strand.
TGCAAAGCTGGTGGAGATTGCTGCCAAAGGTGCCTCTACCAAATACTGACTTAAGGGGTGACCACTTATTCAATAAACAAATTTTAGGAGATATATTTGTAATAAATTTAGATGGATTGATATTTATTAATGTCACTGACATTTTTTGTGTTGATCAGGGACAAAAACTCCCAATTAAATCCATTCCACAGCATTCAGCCAATTAGCATTCAGGTTATGAAGCACCAGTATTTATAAACCCGAATGGTTTAGACAAAATATTTCCATGCTATTTTTTATGTGAGAACTCTCATACTCATTTAGCATTTCCTTAGCATTTGAAAGTGAATGACCTCTTCAATGTTGGAAGATTCCTGATCTTGACAAGGAACATTAAATAAAGGACATCATCCATTCTACACTGATGAGTCAGTCAGTACAGGCTTGTTTTGTACCGGAGCTCACACACAGAAACAAATCTATTAATGACCTGAGTCTTGAACGTTGTCGAAAACAATACAGCAGGTCATTACACATGGACTACTACCTATTCACATGGCCTTCAAAACTATCATGTTCTCACTGTTAATATTCAACTATACAAAATAAATGAAACACCAAACCTGCACAGTAACTAAACTCATGTGGTATGTCAGTAAAGAAAAACGCCACCATATTGTTATGGTTTATATTGTTGTTTGTTATTTTAAAGAAAACACTTTCAAACAATTCTTTAAATATTCAGAACACAGTAACACATGCAACCTAATGAAGTTGACCGTTACTACAGTAATCAAGACTCCGTCCCAGTCACTAGAACGACACTAACCCAAAGCCAGCTCCTCAGGACTACAAACAGGGAGAAAAAAAACAAAGGATGACGAGGACAAAGAAAGAGGGAATTCAATTCAGCTAGAAGATCTGTGCCTGAAGCGTGATATGATAAGGATTCATTGTTGGTTTCCGGGGCCCAGTACACGCAAAGGGGTTGGTGGATTCGTTGGAGGGCGACAGGGACATCTCTCAGCTGAATTTTGCTTTTGAAAAGTCCATCTCCGGGTGCTGGGACATGAACCTGAAACAACGACAGAGTGGGTCAATGAAAAAGTAGCCTGGTCCTGACTGTTTGACACTGACAACACTGAGCTGGTTAGACAAGGAATTTGTCCAGATGCACCCACCTAGAGAACCATACATCAGTGTTAACATCTGTTAGTAAAGGGAGTTCTGCTACTGAGCTACACGGTAATGAGCAGAAGTCAAATGTTGTGAAGTGTTGCGTCCACTTTGAATAGGGCACGTTCACTGGCCGTGTAAGGTGGAGAAGAACGAGCCAACAAAGGAACAAGCCAGGATGACCCATCGCTAGCCTTGACACGTCATGATGCGCACAGAGCCGAAAGGGTTTAACAACCTCCACGGTGATAAGAGCGTCCTCTACGTCTGTCTCCAGCAGTCACAACTCCTTCGCTCCGTCCATACCCCACACTCCCCTTATCAGTGTCATGCCCCCACCTGTACCAGCCCAATGAGGCATACATCCATCCACAGATTCCAGCACTGTACACTGATATTTGGCAGCTATTACAAATCCACCTCAAACTGGCCTTGTCATGTGGCAAGGATATATAAACATATGATGTGGTCGGTCACATGCAGAAGGCACATCGACGCCACATTATGCACACTGCTCAAAAAAATTAAATCAATTAAATTATATCACACATCGGGTCTCGATGAAGGAAATACATTAAAGATCAAAATCTTCACGGTACATTGTGGAATTCGTGGAGAAAAAAAGATAACGGTGAATGGAAACCAAAATCACCAACCGATTGAGAGCAAGATTCAAACTTGGTGGCATCGGATGCGCAGATACATAACGTCCCAGAGGTCCTCAATTGGATTCGGGTCTGAGGAATGAGATGGCCAGTCAATGGCATCAATTGCTTCATCATCCAGGAACAGCCTACACGCTCTGGCCACGAGGCCGGGCATTGTCCTGCACCAGGAGGAACCCAGGCCCCACTGCACCAGTGTAAGGTCTGAGGATTTCATCCCGGTACCTAACAGCAGTCAGGGTACTGTTGACTAGCACGTGGAGGTCTGTGTGACCCTCAAAGGATATGCCTCCCCAGACCATCACTCACCCACTGCCAAACTGGTCATGCTGGATGATGTTGCAGGCAGCATAACGTTCACCACGACATCTCCAGACTCTTTCACGTCTGTCACGTGCTCAGTGTGAACCTGCTCTCATCAATGAAGAGAAAGGGGCGCCAATGGCGGACATGTCAATTCCGGTGCTCTCTGGCGAATGCCAACCAAGCTGCACAGTGCTGGGTTGTGAGCACAGGACCCACTAGAGGATGTCGGGCACTCATACCACCCTCATGGAGTCTGTTTCTGACTGGTCGGTCAAAAACATGCACACCAGTAGCAGGCAGGAGGTCTTTTTGTAGGGCTCTGGCAGTGCTCCTCCTGTTCCTCCTCGCACAAAGGAGCAGTGCCGGTTCGGCTTCTGGGTTGATGCCCTTCTATGTGTAACGTCCAGCTCTCCTTGTGTAACAGCCCACCTCTTGGTATCTCCTCCATGTTCTTGAGACTATACTGGGAGACAAAGCAAGCCTTCTGGCAACAGCACGTATGCCAGAAGGGAGAAGCGGGACTGCCTGTGCAACCTGAATGGGCTACAGATACCGCCTCATGCTACCAGTAGAACTTTACTGTAGATGTACTGAAGCAAATGTTTGGTGACTTTTAAAAAGGGTATTCTACATAAAACAATGATGCTAACAGCATCTAAAATTTTATCTCCACTTTTCAGATTAAATAAACAGAATATTGAATATTGCTAGAGATTAATGATGACAAATCGGATTAGTAAATTGAGCACTTGCATAGTCAATTATGAACTATTATTTCAGGGGGCATCAACGACCAAGGACCCCATTCACACCCCCTGCCTGGACATTTTTTACTTGGAATCTCCACGGATCTCAAAAACGACCTCGCCTCAGACTGCATGACAGGAATCCGTCGTAGAACTTTAACCCCGAGTATCGCAGCTCTCCAATAAAAAAGGGACAGAGAGTATGTAAACTATGCAATCAGTCTGCACATGTGGTTCCAGTAAAAGACATGCTACTTCCCTAGACACCTTGATTATGATGTATTGATGTCGAAAGCGTTCATGGGAAAGCGGGTAGACGTCTCTATCTGTTCATGGCTGTGATTAAAAACCTGACCTTGACAGGACACAGTAGGAGTTGTACAGTAAAGATGGAGCCAGCTTTCACATACACTGTTACTGCAGACCTCTATGCTCTGGCTCTGTTAAACACCAGTATACAGTAGCTACTGGAATATCAGACAGTAAAACTAAGCACTGAGTAAACCTATAAGAAGTTGACAAGAATATATGATGGTATTTTGTTGCATTTTGTGCCTAAAACTAGTGAGCAAAAAACATGCGAAATTTGTTAATGAGATCTGTTGAACCTGAAAAAACCACAGTGCAATACTGTCTTTAGAGAAATGTATTTATGTATCTAGGTAGCTAGAATTGTTTTCCATAAAAACAAAAAAAATACTATCACTATCAGCATGTGAAGTATATGCTTAATTGCTTAAACAAACTGGATTATTAATTTAAAAGATAAAAACACACCATGTTCAACTAGATAAACTGATTTGAGTTAGAAATGCAAAAGGCCTGAAATTTAGCGGGAATGTAGAGGATCTGGCAACTCTGATGCAGGGGGAATGAGGAAAACACAAAATGCTTTGCTTTACAGTAGTTGCAGGAAGAAAGGATGTTAATCTGACCACTGTGCACTTAGCTGTGTTGATGGGACAGCTATGGTGCCCTAGTAAGATGATATTTAGTGTGTTTACACTGAGTATGCATTTTAAGAGAAATCATTGTGGAAAAGTTATTTTACCCCCTAACACAACATATGCTTACACTGAATTTCTGAGTTTTGTTATATGTTTCCAGGTCCAAATAATAACAGCGACCGGTGAAACTATTCATAATGTAAAGCGCATTCAGAAAGTATTCAGACACTTTCACTTTGACCACATTTGTAATACAAGACAAATTAAATAGATTTTGTTTCCATCATCAATGTGGCAAAAGTGAAAGAGGGCTGAATGCTTTCCTAATGCACAGTATAGGAAGAGAGGTATGGCAGTACCAAAATGTTATGATGGATTTTATATATAATGGTGCCATTTTATATATAATGGTGCCATCAACTGTTTGCCCTCCTACCATTAGGCAGGGGGTACAGGTCTCTTCGTTCCCACAACAGCAGGCTCAGGACGTTTCTTTCCATCTACTGTAACCCTGCTTAACTCTGTGACCCATCACTAAACATACCCCCCCCGCCCGCCTCTCAGGGACCTTGTTGTACTACTCCCCTTTGTACTACTCTGACACTGCCTTGCAAAGTCTGATAATGGAAGTTTTCAGTTGTTGCAGGTACGTGTCTATCTCGGGAACCTCACTGCTGTTATCCCTGCATTTCAGTTGCACATGCACTTTGTACATTCAATTTGCCTCTTTGAACATTTAGAATTGCCTTTGTGCTTGCATTTTTACAGTTGTTACATATACATGTCTACCTTGGGGACCTCATTGCTGCCATCTCTGCATCCTGGTTGCACATGCTACCTTGCTCCTTCATTCTGCCTCGATTGCACATCTAGAATGCCATTTAGAATTGCCATCTGTACCCGCACAACTATCATCCCCCTTGTAACATAGACTATACCTAATACTTGTACATTTTCCATCCTCCTCTATTTGCCTTAATTGCACATTTAGTATTGCCATTTGTACTGCATTTGCCTTCATTGCACATCTATATATTCCACTTGTAATATACATATACGTAATACTGCCCTCTTCTATTTGCTCTTCTGGTTACATGCTAACTGCATTCCGTTGTACTGCACTTGTTCAATGACAAAGTTGAATCTAATCTAATCATGTGCTGAAACCTACTTTTTGAGGATGTCTTGTTTCTTCTGTTCCTCAGAGGTGGGTAGACCCATTGATTTCTGTCGCTGGTCATACATCATCTTCTCCACCATACCACGGGTCTCCCCGTCAAGATCTGACAACTGACAAAAAAGGGAGAGGAAAAAAAAAAAAAAAAAAGAGGTTTAGTACATCATAGAGATGACCAATCACATGTTCTGTTGCAGTACTGTAGACTGGGAGCATGACAACCGTATTGTGGAGTTGCTTACCTTTGAGTTCTCTGGACAGATCTTCTTTGTGTTGATTTCTGGATCGGTAGTCACAAGCTTATTCCACCACTCCATTTTGTTTATCTGAAACAGAGGGGGGGGGGGGGGGGGGGTCATTCTCGATCAAACACCCCGTGACAAAAAAATGCATGACTTCTCCTGTACCTTTTCCAGGTGAACAGTGACCAGCTTGCCATCCTCAATGAGCCAGGAACTCTCCTCCACCTTGACCTCGTTGTAAAGCTGTTCATCAATGACAGGAGGATGACCCTTCAGTCCCACCTTTAGGTGACGACGCTGGATATCCACCACCACATCCTTTCCCTTCAAACGGAATTTCACATCAAAAGGCACCACCAGCTGGGGGAGGGAAGATTGGAACACCCAGTCACAATGGGGGCACAACATGCTCACGACTACACAGTAAACACTAAAGGGAAATGAACTCACATCCACTTCTGACAGACTCTGTGTCCAACGATACTTCTCCAAGTCAGCTCCATTTCCTGTGTTGGGTTTGATCTTATCCTTGTCTTTCTCATCTTCTTCTCCATCTGAATCAGTCTGGCAGAAATCAAGAGTGTGGTTAATTAGACCAGTTTTGTCTTAATCATACTCCACATACACAAAATAACCTTTACTTATAAACTATGCTTTTCCAGTAGTACAGTTGTTAGGTTGGCCATTCCATAATGGGGTAAACAGTGATGTAAATCTCTACAGCTCAGTTATCTAACATCCCAAAAGAATCTCCAACCTCCTTGTCTTCCTTCTCTTTTCTTTCCTTCTCAGCTTTCTCAGGAGGAGTTACTGAATTTTTGTTGGAGGTCTCCTTCTCCTCTTGTTTCTTTTGCTAAAACCAAGACAAATACATTAAAGTAGTGTAAGATATCACATCAAGGAGAAACTGATCTAGTGGTAAGCCGACAAAAATCAACCTGAGTAAGTCCCTCTTACCTGGTCAATTTCAGACTGGAGCCTCTCTGCCTCTTCATCTGTAAGCTCTTTAATTTGAGGCTCATCTGCTTTCTTCCTTTTCTTTTTCTCCTCCTCCTCAGCTAGCTTGGCAGCTCTTTCTGCCTTCTCCCTCTGCTCCTTTTCCTGCCTCTTCAGCTTCTCTCTGTGGGCCTTTAGAGCCAGACCACTGTGGTGGGCAAATGATTCCTTCACCAGCTGAGGACACAACGGGAGATAAGAAAAATAGCTGTTATGCCCCTTTTGCTACATTTCTGTTTCTATTGGATAGCCATTTCAGTACTCACCTTCTCTGGTGCACCTGGTTCTCCACCCGTGAAGAAGTCTGTTTTACGCCGGAGGAAACTGAAAAACGTGTTTACTAACTGTTGGGAGAAGATAGATAATACAGTATGATTCAATCTGAGGCTGATACATGTCACGGCCCATTAACTCCGTACCACACACACCACGACTAAACAACAACCGTTAACTATTGGCTATCCTAGCTAACTAGTTAGACAGTCAAATGTAGCCATTTTCATGACTAATGCAGTGTATGGAATGGCTTTGGAACAGCACGATATTTAAGCTAGTGTTACTTCAAGACTAAAGGTAATGTACAGAAAATATTGAGTGTCATATTCATGTTGATAACGTTGGCCAATTTACGCTCCACCATCGCGTAAGCTAACGTAGCAGGCTACTAGAGAGTTACAGCAGCTTGCTAGCTATCTATGATAATTAGCTAACTACAGTACAGTCAACGCTCGCTAACATAGCTAGACGTAGCTAATCTAGCATGCTCTCAAGACGTAACGCTAGCTAGTTTACCTCTTGCACACCTCCTTCGTGTTGTTGTGCCATGACAAGCAACATCCCATCATACTTTTCCTCATCACTCATCTTCCGTCCTAATATATAATATACACTTGATAAAAAATATTCTTTGAAATGGACAAGTTAAAAGCAACAGGGAGCAATATGTACAGTCACGTTGCTGGGCTAGTTCCCTGGAAACTATCTCCACTGTTTCTAAACGGAAGGTTTGATCCAATAGGAGGCCAACTATTTGATTGATAAACCAAACAACCAATGATATCATGTTACATTACCGGATGTATGTTCCAGTGTTTGAAGGTGGGAAACGGTGTGCAGCGGGAACGATGTTTTATTGGTTACCAAAGGAATATTCTCGAAATCCGTTGTTGATTAATTGTCATAGTTATATTATATTGTATTTTCATCATTCAAAAAACGTTTCCTATGTTAACATATTTAAAAGTTAGCATTGTTAATAAATATGGCATTATTCAACATTGCAGTCAACACGTTTGCAACCAATGAAATGTAAAACTCAGAGGCATCATCGCATGTCCGAAATTCAAAACACAGACCAGGCATGGGATTGGGGTTTCAAAAGTGAATAGAAAATCGTCTTTAGTAGTTTATTTTCTCAAAATTTAATGCAAAAATCTAGTTTCGAGACAATGTCTTGGGTAGCTGAAACTGTCATTAGTACAACCACGTGAAAGTAACATATTTAGGTTTTACATTTGGTAGAAATGAGAACTTTAATTTGAAGGAGTCCGTAAGATTTTATTGCCTGCATATGCGCAGTTCTGTGGACAGTGAAACTATTAGCTATAACGTCGAGATGACATGATTTACACTTGTGACCGGTGTTTCCATCGGAGAACTTCCTGTCTTGTCTTCATACTAAATCATCTTTGATTTTGCTATTGAAGGCATCCGCTATTTGTATGTAATCAAGTGGGTGGAAACGTTCATCTTCATTGTCGGTTGACCATTGGGTGATGCCAGCAGTGGACCGGATTCAAACCTATATTGCAGTACACATGTACAGTACCGTACGCAGTGGCTTGGACCACTGAAACACCCCATGTCACACTATTATGCTTCTAATCAAATTATAGAGTTAAAAAAAACGTAATATATTTTTTTTAAATGACGTTTAGGCAAAGTTGAAATTACAAACTTCAATTAATCCAAGGTACACAAAGCGGAAAAGTGCCCTCTATAATGAAAATGAGTAGGAACGAAATGGGGGGGGGGGGCAGGCTCTCCCATTTCTCTGCAGACAACAGAAAACACAGTAATATTGCTTTTTGTAAATGTGTTGTTTATATCAGCAACAGCTGTAAATGATGACCTGTGATCTAGACCATTTAGATAATTTCTTTAACAGGTGACAACATAAGTCACCATATGCGAGAAGACAAGGCTCTGGAATGAAAGAAAATGTTCCAGTAATTTCAAGATGGACAGTCATTTATGTGCTATATTCCTGCTTCCCACTTTGTTACAACACACTATAGATGAAATAGATGTTGTAGCTAATCATCTCAGCATTGGAAATTAACATTCAGAAATCCATTTTAAATGAAGTGACGCTACATAGTTGGATAGCATCATTCTAAGTCTTATCCTGAATTGACTGTCAGTGATAGTGATTAACAGGACAATAAATATTGATGAGTGTCAATGACTGACAGCTCACTCTGACCCAGATAACAGGCCAGATGTAAAGAAATAACTGAACTATCCTAATAAACCAAAATAAAGAAGGTTCTGAGTGGAAAGACTTAAATATTTTCTAGGTAACATAGACTAGTGGTGAAAATACAATTCCAAAAATAAATGAGTCATTATGAGAATAACATGATATCTATCGATGTGTACACTTACACAGTCAAACCAATTCTGATCTTTTCATACTAATGTTGTAGTTTTCTGGGTAACATCTGTTTTGCCACAAATAATTGTTCTATTATATTACTCTTTGTCAATAACAAAGGATGCCGTCTTTATTCTGAATTCACATCGTTTAGCTACAGCTCATATTCCGAGACAGAACCAGTCTGTGTGGAGCGTTGACCCCATCCATGGCAGTCCTTGGTAGCCTGGTACAAGCTAAGTTAATTACTAGAGGTAAACATGATAAATGTCATTGACCCCGTAGCGCAGACAGCTTCCTCACCTCACTCCCTGCTGAAGTAACTGCATTGAATAAGCCTTATCGCCTCCCTCAACGTAGAAAGAAGCTAGCGCAGCGAGCAGAGCAGGGTCACTTGGTTCCCATCTGATTGTGCATGTGTGTCATCTAGAGGAGGGGTCAAGGCTGGTTTGTCACACAAAGAATAGGGGACGATATCTTATCCTCCTATAAATAGGACTTGGGCTACTGGTATAAACAGACAGAGCTGCTGAACAGACTGCTGGACCAAATGTTGGAGAAGGTCTATTGTCACTTTCAGCTTTTTAACACTTCTACACTATACATACATTTTTATAAATTGATACTGTGTTGGTCCTCAAAGGTTAATTCTCCATGATATTTACTCTTGAAGAGATGAAGACCACCTGCCACTGGGCAGGTTACTGGAAGCAACCAGAACAGGCTCAGACCATCTTGTACAACATCCTGAACTGGACAGACAATAAGTACAGTAACAATGACAGACTGACCAACAACAAACACTTGATCTGGTATGAAAACAACATGATGATGCCTCACAAATGTCACCACGACCAGCGCCGGGTGGTGTATCTGGAGAACCCGGAGGGAACACGCCAGGCTGTGTCCGATGTTCTGGTCAAAACCGTTCACTTTATGAAGAGTCTACCCTCTTTCAGTCGGCTTCCAATGGAGGATCAGCTGTCTTTGCTGAAGGACTGCTGGGTGCCTCTGTTCTCACTAGGCATGGCCCAGGAACAGACTGTTTTCGAGGTGAAGGACGTACCACAGGCTAGCATGTTGAAGAGGATCCTTCTTAACAATCAGGAGACACATGATGGGAATGGGTCACAGCCCACACTAGCTGAGGTGCATAGACTCAGAACCTGTCTGACCAGACTGTGGGCCCTTGACCTCAGCCCAAAGGAGTATGCCTATCTAAAAGGTGCTGTGCTTTTCAACCCAGGTAAAGACGTCCCTTTTCTTCTCCAGCATTCCATTGTGTTATGTGTAACTGCTGAACTGACGTTAAATTAATTGTATCCCATTTTAATATTTTATGCAATCAATGGCATAATTATTTAACAATTTAAAATGCCTAATTTGCTCTACTTTTCCTCCACTGAACAGATGTCCTAGAACTTAGCACCACTGAAATTGTTGACAGTCTCCAACAGGAAGCCCATACAGCTCTTCGGGATGTTGTCCTGACTCTTCACCTAGGAGATCTGGATCGATTCAGCCGTATCCTACTAATGACCTCCGCCCTACAGACCATCAGCAAATCACTTATCACAGAACTGTTCTTTAGGCCTGTTATTGGTCAGGCAGATCTGTTTGACTTAAGTGAGATTCTGTGTAATAGGAGTACAGCTGACAGCGTTTTTCTGTCTTTAATCCACACATTTACAATTACTTTGGCATACATCCAACAATATATCTGTAATGTGATAATAATAAAGTCAGCTATTGTATTTTTAAGATATACTGTTTTTCAGTATTATTTTGTCTTTATGTAATATATTTCTTTTAATTTTTCATAGTTGGAATGGAATCTGTAAGCAAACATTCCATGCTGATGAAGTACAGTATGCGCCATAAACACTGGATTTGATACTGGCTCATACTGGCTCTGTAACTACAAAGATTAGCTGAGTAGCATGATTTGGTATTGGGCATTTCAAACTCAAGCTAATAATGCAGTTAGGGTAAGTGTAATTAACACTAGCTAAACAATGTATCAATAATTAAATGTCAAACATTTCACACTTATCAATATTTTAATTCTGTGTATTACCAAAATAACCTGAAACCATAACTTTTTACATTTACATTAACAACTTAAAATCTACACCTTGTTGTACCGTGGGGCTGTATTACTTTGACAATACCACTTATTACATCTGTCCCCAAACGTTTATTATCCAGCTATAGTATTAAATGCATAAAAACAAAATGACATCAAGTTAATTATTTATCCATTCTATTTCTATGAAAGTAATCCTATCCAATAGTTAAAATTAATATAATTGTTTAAAGAAATCTGCCACGGGGGCACAAAGGGAATGCCATTCCCACAAAGGGAATGTGTATGTAAACTGTCTCTGTAGCTTCAAGCACAAATGTGGGGAAAAAAGTTAAACGGTGCAAACCATTAGATTTCAGAACATTCAGATAAAACTGTATTGAGTAGAATACAGACGATTGCCTTCCAGTGTCGGAGTAAAAAAACTGACAGATGTTTTAATTTCAACTGCATCGATCTGAATATTTCACTTCACATTAGAATCATCATGGATCAACAGTCTACAAGCTGTTCAACATTCTGATACATCAACTCCACAGAATGCAGCTATTGAGAGACTGAAGGGTAGATGGTGTGACTGACTTTCTGACTCATGTCCAGGCATGCGAGAGAAAAAGGTTATTTACACAGAATAAAAACACAGACATTCAGAGGGCTTGATATCAACAACACAAAACCTACTGCACTGACTCTTCCACTGGTTAATTAATGAATGAATGATGACCTAGTCCTAGGTTTTAAACATATTGGTCTGGACAACGTTTAATTGTGGGTCTACTTCAAATTAGACTTTGTACGTTTTTGAATTTGCTACAGACAGCAACTCGGCTCCTTCACAAAACAAAAACAAAAAATAGTGCATGAACAGCATGGTGTATATTTATACACAAGATAATTTGTTTATCCTTGTTTATAGTTTTACATACATTACAGAATTATAGACATTTTACTGGATCATTTCAAGTATGTACTCATTGGAGTATACAATGACAACATATTACAGCATAACCCAGGACACATATTTTAAAGGATTGCCAACATTTAACCATTAAAGGTATGTTAGAATATCAATGCTTCCATCGCATAAAAATCTACATCCACAATTGTATTTCACAGTTAAGAACAATAACAGGCAATAATTCTAACATCCATTGCCTTTGAGGTGTGTTCTTTCTTCATCCATAACGAGTGGTTTCGGCCTATAATATTCATTCCAAGATGATTCTTTCTGTCCAAAGTACCATGCTTTATTCACGTGGGTTAAACCCTACGAAGGCGAAGATTACGGTTGAAACTTTACACAATGAAAGCGTGGAGCAATCACATGCATGTGTCTGTTTCTTGGGTCAAGCCACTATACACATTTACTCCACAGGACCTTGTGTCAAAGTGTTGTAGTCGAACTGATAATGCTGAAACAGGTCCAGCAGCATTGAGAGTCAACTTTCATAGCAACACACACCTACCTGTTATTCAAGGGTGCTTCACAATATCGGAAGCTTCTGGAATTTAGGGAGATGCACATCAAAATGTCAGCAGCTTCTGGAAGATTCCGGTAAGTCTAAACCAGGGATTCTTAAATATTTAACTTTTTTTTATACTACTAACAAGCACAGATAAAACATTTTTCAGCTAAGGGATCAGAGCAATCTGTTTAGAAGGTGTAATGCAGGTACAGGTGCTGGTCATATAATTAGAATATCATCAAAAAGTTTATTTATTTATTTCACTAATTCCATTCAAAAAGTGAAACTTGGATATTATATTCATTAATTACACACAGACTGATATATTTCAAATGTCTATTTCATTTAATTGTGATTAAAACTGACAACTAATGAAAATCCCAAATTCAGTATCTCTGAAAATTAGAATATTACTTAAGACCAATACAAAAAAAGGATTTTTAGAAATGTTGGCCAACTGAAAATTATGAACATGAAAAGTATGAGCATGTACAGCACTCAATACTTAGTTGGGGCTCCTTTTGCCTGAATTACTGCAGCAATGCGGCGTGGCATGGAGTCGATCAGTCTGTGGCACTGCTCAGGTGTTATGAGAGCCCAGGTTGCTCTGATAGGGGCCTTGAGCTCTTCTGCATTGTTGGGTCTGGCGTATCACATCTTCCTCTTCACAATACCCCATAGATTTTCTATAGGATTAAGGTAAGGCGAGTTTGCTGGCTAATTAAGAACAGGGATACCATGGTCCCTGTTCTTAATTAGGAGTCCAAGTCCTGTTGGAAAATGAAATCTGCATCTCCATAAAGTTGGTCAGCAGCAGGAAGCATGAAGTGCTCTAAAACTTCCTGGTAGACAGCTGCGTTGACCTTGGACCTCAGAAAACACAGTGGACCAACACCAGCAGATGACATGGCAACCCAAACCATCACTGACTGTGAAAACTTTACACTGGACTTCAAGCAACGTGGATTCTGTGCCTCTCCTCTCTTCCTCCAGACTCTGGGACCTTGATTTCCAAAGGAAATGCAAAATTTACTTTCATCAGAGAACATAA
>JACXGI010006400.1:0-42104 GCA_016801175.1 Esox masquinongy
AATCCCAAATTCAGTATCTCAGAAAATTAGAATATTACTTAAGACCAATACAAAAAAAGGATTTTTAGAAATGTTGGCCAACTGAAAAGTATGAACATGAAAAGTATGAGCATGTACATCACTCAATACTTAGTTGGGGCTCCTTTTGCCTGAATTACTGCAGCAATGCGGCGTGGCATGGAGTCGATCAGTCTGTGGCTCTGCTCAGGTTTTATGAAAGCCCAGGCTGCTCTGATAGTGGCCTTCAGCTCTTCTGCATTGTTGGGTCTGGCGTATCGCATCTTCCTCTTCACAATACCCCATAGATTTTCTATAGGGTTAAGTTCAGGCGAATTTGCTGGCCAATTAAGAACAGAGATACCATGGTCCTTAAACCAGGTACTGGTAGCTTTGGCACTGTGTGCAGGTGCCAAGTCCTGTTGGAAAATGAAATCTGCATCTCCATAAAGTTGGTCAGCAGCAGGAAGCATGAAGTGCTCTAAAACGTCCTGGTAGACGGCTGCGTTGACCTTGGATCTCAGAAAACACAGTGCACCAACACCAGCAGATGACATGGCACCCCAAACCATCACTGACTGTGGAAACTTTACACTGGACTTCAAGCAACGTGGATTCTGTGCCTCTCCTCTCTTCCTCCACACTCTGGGACCTTGATTTCCAAAGGAAATGCAAAATTTACTTTCATCAGAGAACATAACTTTGGACCACTCAGCAGCAGTCCAGTCCTTTTTGTCTTTACCCCAGGTGAGACGCTTCTGACGCTGTGTCTTGTTCAAGAGTGGCTTGACACAAGGAATGCGACAGCTGAAAACCATGTCTTGTGCGTGGTGGTTCTTGAAGCACTGACTCCAGCTGCAGTCCACTCTTTGTGAATCTCCCCCACATTTTTGAATGGGTTTTGTTTCACAATCCTCTCCAGGGTGCGGTTATCCCTATTGCTTGTACACTTTTTTCTACCACATCTTTTCCTTCCCTTCGCCTCTCTATTAATGTGTTTGGACACAGAGCTCTGTGAACTACCAGCCTCTTTAGCAATGACCTTTTGTGTCTTGCCCTCCTTGTGCAAGGTGTCAATGGTCGTCTTTTGGACAGCTGTCAAGTCAGCAGTCTTCCCCATGATTGTGTAGCCTACAGAACTAGACTGAGAGACCATTTTGCAGGTGTTTTGAGTTAATTAGCTGATTAGTGTGTGGCACCAGGTGTCTTCAATATTGAACCTTTCCACAATATTCTAATTTTCTGAGATACTGAATTTGGGGTTTTCATTAGTTGTTAGTTATAATCATCAAAATTAAAAGGAATAAACACTTGAAATATATCAGTCTGTGTGGAATGAATGTATACATTATACAAGTTTCACTTTTAGAATGGAATTACTGAAATAAATCAACTTTTTGATGATATTCTAATTATATGACCAGCACCTGTATACCCTTGTTTATTAGCCAATGATCACCATGATGATTCTGTTTCTCCTATCCTTCATCGTTGCCTTGTGGTGCGACATAAACATAACTACTGATGTTTTTTCACCCATTTTTAACCACTCTCATTTCAAATGGTGGCTAACGCAGTATGGTTATGTAGCGGGGTATACATTTGTGGAGCTTCTCTAGAGAGCACACACACAGAGTCTCTTATCGGTACCCCACCACACACACACACACACACACGCACGCACGCACACACACGCACACACGCACACACGCCGCGCGCACACACACATCTCCAGTTCACGACCTACAGTAACTCACTATGGCCTTTTCAAGCTGACTGCCCAAGCGACCTGGGTTGAACTGACAAGCCTCAGGCCTCAGTATCCTCGGGAAAAAGGCTCTGCTTTTGAACAAAGCCAGCTTAACCGTCCCACCACACACAAACACACACACCACCACGGCCCAAAGGACCCCTCTCCCTGATGACAGGGGTGATGTGTCTGGGCCGGACCTGGGGGCTTTTCCATAAAGGCTGACCCGGCCCGTTCACTGGGGATGGGGAACTCCAGTTGATTGCGACCGCCAAACGCTGGCAAAGGACGGAGGAGAAGATTGAGTAGGGTGTGCGTGTGTGCATGCGTGTGTGGAGCAAAGAAGTAGCGAGTTTTCCTAGACTACAGTAATCCTTTTTGTTAAAGCTAATGTGGCAGAAAAGACCCTTCCAGCAGAGTCCGTCTCGGCCGGTTTAATCCCAGTGTGTGCGAAACAGCCTCTGCAATAAAGGGTTCACTGGCCCGCTGCTTCTCAGGATGCCCTAATTGCCCTGTTCCACCAACAGATTAAAACAGTAATCGGAATATCTCTAAAAACCTCTGCTTTCTCCCTCTCTCTGTCTGTCTCGTTTCCCTCTCCGGCCCCCCATCAGAGGGAAAACCTGGGACGAGGTCTCAACCTCCCTTGGGGGGTCACGTCGTGATTCAGACAGGCCCTACAGCGGATGACGTGGCCCTGGGAGGGAGGGGTCTACCCGAGGAGGATGGAGAGACCCAGTCGGTAGGAGCTTTAGGCCCCATCTTCATGCTGATCCACCCCGCTTGCGCTTATTCATCCTGGATCTCAGATGTTTCATACAGGGGAGAAAGAGCATTGAGGAGAGGGGCTTTGAATTCCCCCACACATCATTAACCACACTGCTACTGGTTTACTCTCACTGTCTCACGCACACAACCACACACACACACACACACACACACACACACTCAATATTCAAACCTCATGATTTACCCCCACACCCCTTAACATGTACTGCCGAGGCGTTCCAGTTCCTCCATAAGCGTCCCACATATCGCCACGTAGGCAGTTTGTTTTTAAAACGGCCACTTTGCCCCCCTGAAGGGCTCCAACTGGCCCAAGCCCTCAGACGGTGTGTCACGGGGTCTTGCGAAGGCCACATCTTGCAAAGTCTTTTTCACTAGGTGTGGTTATGAGCAGCTGTAATGACCCATGAAATTCCCTCTCTCCCAGGCACTTCCAATGCATACGGCCTACACAAAGTGGCAATTCCAAAACACAGGTTATTTGGACTACGCTTGGGCGAGCAGTTATGCAGACTGCAAACTGTCTTTCGAAAAAAAAGAGTTGTAAGGCTGTTTTGGGGGGAAAAAAAGTTTCACGCGGGCGGATTGGTTGGCGGCAACGTGACCATAGCGGTCTGAGTGGAGGAAGGAGGCTGTTACAGTAGCAGAACTGTAACATGTCAGTTGATTCGCAGTAACAGGATTTCAATCCTGCTGCCGGAGTAACTGCCACAATGTCATGGCAACAAGGCGGTTTGAATGACTGTCTGGAATACAGGAACACATTAACCAGAGGTTGTTCAAGGATGGAAGTGGACCGAGATGGATACGAGCGAAAAAACATTTGGAAACGCGCGACTCATAGAATATCTCGCTAAAAAGAGATGAAAGCAGAGGCTCCGGTACAATAAACAATTAGACATTTCTACTTGTCTCACCAGTAGTGAAATATACAGTACACATAATATGTATCGTATGATATCAACTTGCAAGGTTTCTCATGCGATCATTTAGATTGGGCAAATGCTCGTATCCAAAGCGACGTGATGCTTTTTCATCCTGCCACCCCCAAGGGAATCAAACCTACAAATCTGAAACTGAGCCATACAGAATGAGTCATTAGTAAAAAAAAAAAAATAATGAAATTGACCTTACTGTTTTGCTTTTACTTAATTATATATGGCACAAATAGAAAACAATAAAGTTCTGTCTAAAGTGTGTGTAGGAGTGAATGAGGGTGAATGTTTGTGCACAGTACCCTGATTGCTAGAGAATTTAAATAATTTGGGGAGACAAAGGAAAAGAGTTGTTTGGATTCCCACATAGAGACAAACGAAAAGAGTGGCCTGGATTCCCACATAGAGACAAAAGTCAGTGTGTTGACTCTCTGAGTTCATAACACAGGATTCACCACCTGGAAGGCAGCCAAGTAGCTTTAAGCAACCATTTCCGTTTCTAGAGATTAAGCACTGATTTTTTTATTGTGACATGAGAAATATGAGGTCAAACATTTATCTGATTGACAGACTTAATAAGCATCTGCGGGATTTAATAGTGATTTATGATTCACAGAGTATTTAGACAGAACAAATAGGCCCTGAAGGACAAAATGTGCAGACTTAAACAGGGCTGCAAGATCTAGACGTGTAATCTGAAGGGACTACATATATGTTTCAAATCACATCCTGGATAGATTTAAGAGTCATCTAATTCCAACGGATTACCTTCAACATTTCCTGTCCCTACAGTTTCCAATGCACCATGGCCATTTTGCAGCTTGTTTGTATATCTGGCAGAATTACTCAGAAAAATAATAAATCCATTTTGAATGGAAACAGGCGGCCAAAGAAAAACAGCATTGCATTTGGACAAAACAAACAGATTAGTTCAGAGCGAGACGATACAACAAAGTCAATGAAAAAGTAGTTGTCAAGGTAATGTGTGCACTACCCAGAGGCCCTATCCGGATAATGGGAGGGAGATTCGGGCAACGGGGGTTGGAGCTTGGCGCAGCTTGTGGCACTTCCAGCTGCATCAAGAGTTAATGAGGCCAACTCTGGAGGCAATGAGGAAGTGCCCTCTTGGTCGCTGGCATCCTGAGTGAACCCTGAGCATCTGGCTGACACCAGGAAGAAAGGATGCCACGTCCTGACCCCCATCAAAAGCCTTGAAAATGTCTGTGAATGATATCTGTCATAATGAAGTATCTGGGGAGATTGCGAAGAGAGCCACAACCTCCTTAATAAAGGGCGACCCGTCAACTGGTTGAGGTGGAGGAAGTCGCCCAGCTGTTTTGTCCCTTTTAATACAGATTGCTCACTTCTGGCTGGGAAACATTCAGTAACACTTTCTCACTTTCTAAAAAACTGTAATTAATAGGGCATTAATACATTATTTAAGGGCAGTAGTTTATGCATTATTAATAAATGAATAGTCCAGTGCTTTAGTGTAATAGGTGCTGGAATTCCTGCTGGGTGTCACTGCTGTTTATATTTCGGTACAGTAGTTCCACAGTAAAGGAGTTCAAGAAGGAAAACCTTTGAGGTGCCTGCACTTAACTCCAGTGAAGCACTCGGTATTCAAATATTTATAATTATTAATAAATGTCTATCACAGAAGCAAATAAAGTTGTCTGTTGGTAAAAAAAACAACAACAAAAAAAACAATCAATACAACAATACAAAGATATACTGCATCAGATCAGCGCACAGGAACAATAACTAGGGCCAAGTTGTAACTGCAGTCAGTAGTTAGATCACATTCAAAGCAAAGTTACTGGCGATGACACTAACTGAATAACTACACCGGACAGACCGTTCAAGGCCACATATGTCAGTCTTACAATAACATAGGCCATTGACCATTTGCTGATTGAGGCCTAATTGACAGCTGTGGTTTGTGAAGTGAACATAGGCACGATTGTGGCCTATATTCAATAATAATCGATATACCCTGCTTTCAGTTGCATGATTGTCCAATGACAATTATTATGCTAAAATTAAAGTATTTCATTGCCCACTGCTTATCAATGCACTTTCTAAACCAGTCAACACAACAATAATCTGAACCCTAGAGGATCCATTTTGTGTCCCATCCAGATTGCTATCAGATGGGGTTTCTGCTTTGTGTTGAATGCTGGACTGACAGGGAACCTTAACCCCTTAAGCTAAGAAGCAGGGAGTGATAAAGCTTGTCTAGGAAGCCCAAAGCTAAAACACATGGACTATCACTCTGGAAAGGTGGTCAAGGTAGTATTTCAGGGTGTTTAGGCTTGTCGTCACGGCCCTCCCTGGGAACGAAGCCAAGGCAACTCTTTACTGCTTTTAGGGTGGGAAACGCCAAAACAGTCAAGAGACAGAACCACTTGTGTACCGTTTTTCTCGTATAGCAATTTTTGTCAGAGAGCCATAAAATATGCTCATTATGTGGTGGCGAAGGTGGTTTTGGGCAACTCAGCATTCTACACTGATATCAATGTCTACAAAAAAACAGACCACAAAGCCTGCCAGCGAGACAAAGGCAAAGGGCACTGAAAAACAGGCCAAATGGTTTCCCATTGAGCGGATGTGCTTTGAAAGAGCACAGCATTCTGGATCCTGACTAAGGCCAGGAGAAGAGAGAAGCCGGCACGCCAGGCTTTGAGGGACAGATGTAGGCCCGGTTTTGGAACACGGATTTCCCTCCAATCACGGAGAGTCCAGGAGCTCTATCTATCTGGTGAACAGCATGCCTCCGCAGACTTACACAGCCGTTTCACACGCTATCCTCCAAGGGCTTCCCCTCAGGATCTTCCAGAAGATACTCGGCTACGCCGGCCAAGTGTCTCTCTTCCCGTCCTAAACGAACAAGCCCTCCCCATTTCTGCAAACTTTAACCCCTCCTATTAGAAAGGGCTACGGAGCAGAGAATTGTGTGAAGAACCTCAAAGCCTTCCAGAGGAAAGTGGCTTTTGAAGGCTAAACCCCAGGATTAAATGGAGATCCCTTTCGGTTTCTCCTGTGGGCCCCCACAAAACTGGCACAAAGGCGATATCGGCCCCTCTTTTCACAGCCCATCATAGTAACCGCCCCGTAGCGAGATTATATCTAAAGTGATGGGGGAATTGATACGGGATCACCCTGATGGAATTGGACTGATAACAGTGATTGTAATTGTTCTGTTTGAATGGACAGAGCCCACTTGAAGTCATGGAGACCAATTAAATCTGAGTTCTATGGGGGCATTATTTACCATATTATTGACCTGTTTTCAAATAAATTTCCCTGCAAGGGTGTTTAAATATAAAGACAGATCCACTATTGGGAACGTTCAGCCAGGCCCACATCGCAAATAATAATGAAATCTTAATTCACTTGCCCGGTTAAATACAATGTGACAGTAAACGCAATGTAATAAAACGCACCATAATTATAGGATATTTCTGGTCTGAATGTAAAAGAATGTGAACCTCTAAGCTTCCAGGTCAAAGGCATTAATTTAGCTGCTCGTCTTTCCTGTTAAATGACTGAAAAGGAGGCACTAATCGTCAGTATTAATTTAGCAAAGCAGAGCAAACCCTTCAGCCATCTTGGAATCGTCCCTCAACACCTTTGCTCCAGCGAGGCAGCTTCTGTCCTCTGAGGACAAGCGCAGGCTAATTAAAGTACTACCTCCAGCTAAGGTGGCCCCAGATATGTGGCTGACATTCAATATGGGGGTCACTCTTAGCAGAACGCGTGTGAGGGCTCCAGGATGGCCTCCCTCAAGAGCGATGTCCATCCCTCGTGTGTCCTCGCGCCATCCAAAAAAACACACCTTTGTTTTCGGGCGCCCGTAATTCGGCTTAGCGGTGGGATGAACAAGAAAAGAGACTCCCTAATCCTATTAGCGTAGCACCTGAGCTGGAATGGCTAATCCTGTTTAAACTCACTCCACAGGCCCAGTAATCTCCTCATATCCTGATGTTCAGCCGGCTCCACCGTCGCCCTGAGGTGAGACTTCACTCTATCATCACACGAGAGCGAGGTCCTAAGAGGCCCCGCCGACGCCTGGATTACCGCCGGACACGTCTCACACGCCACTTATTATCTCACCCAGGTATTGTCAGGTATTCATGTTTTCCCACCCCAACCGGCCCAGAGGACAGATACTGTGGCAGAGTTGTGGATATGAGTCCGAGGGTCCGGACGGGAGTCGTTTGTGTAGATGTTGTCGAAGATGTTACTGTGAAGTGTTTTGACTGTGGGCCAAGGGAGGCTTATAGCAAATTATTATTATTATAAATGTGTGTAATCTCTGCGCATCTGAGATTTTCAAACTGGCTCTGAGAGTTTATCAGGGAACAGTACAATTTTAAATTTACATTTAAGTAAATTAGCACACGCACTTATCCACACTGTTCTACAGGAGTGAGTGGATATCATTTCATACCGACCCCTCCCCCCCCACCACAGCAATGCACCTAGAACATCGTTGTTATTGAAGTGCCATGCTCCGACAAGATGAGCTTGACACAGAACGCCAATGCCACGTGTTGTGCTGAAACTGGGATTTCATTGTGTAGAGAGATTTAATCCAGAAGAAACAATGAAAGACAAGCATGGTCGTACACAGTCACAAGCGCCATTGCTCCAGTATATTAGTGTTCTAATATTGTACATGTAACTCATCACTGTGTCTGTTATTTGTGCACATTTCTAAAGGAATGTTTCATTTCTAAGCTTGAACAGTCCTAAATTGATAAACTGTATTCCAGGCAAGCATGCCTAAACCCTAAAACTGCATCAATTCCCTTGCCGCTCTTTTTAACCCACTTTCGGAGCTCCTTGCCCCTAGTCATGGAGAGATTTGGGAGCATGCGCTGTTGAGGCCCTCTCTCGGTCCCATTGTCACACTAGTCATGTTCCTTATCCTGTTCCTGCCACTGTCCCCGTCTTCAAACAGTCTTCTTTCTTCCTCTTCATCCCTTTTCTCACTCCCTCCCCCCTTCTCACTCTCTCTCTCTCTCTCTCTCTCTCTCTCACATTTCTCTCTCTCTGTGCCTCCTAACAATCTTCAGTCAGGTCACCTCCATTATTCGGTGTGTGATTCAGGACTACAGTGTCAGAGGAAACTTGGAAAATGTCAAGTTTTTCCAAAGCGATACGTGATTGCCTTTGTGCTGGAGATATTAAAGGATTCACGCCGGCCCATTTCTACCACTGCCACCGGAAGGTTAGAAAGAGCACAACAAAGAGCGCCAGTACAGTACGTGCGGTTGTTGAAATCAAATCACCTCGGTTGATATCAAAGGCCTATGTGCCATAGCTGACGTCAGATCACAGATGGAGCACCACGCTATTCCAATAGCATTGTAAAAGGCTACAATGCCAAGCTGGGCGAAAAACTATCCTTTTGTGCAGTTTCAAGCTCTCCACTCTAATTTCTCCAGTTTTTCAAATCTCTGGTCACAAGCATTCTCACAGTATATAGACATATTCACAAAGCTTTACTAGCCCAATTGAAAAAATACATACATTATAATTTGTAGGATATTTAATATGATATTTGGTTAAGATCAAGGGGGAAAAATGAAAGAATGTGATGCAGGATTTATTTAGAAATGATGTCCAATCATGATCAGCGATGTGGGAACATAATGTCCAAAAGTTAATAAGACACTGAGACAGCCTAGTCTTTCCATAGTAGATCACAGAATTCTTTCTCTACTGTAAATGACAGAAGGTGTATCTTGGTAAATGCAAACATGCAGTTTCAGCATTGTGGCATCCATAATATTATGTCGCTGAAAAATTAAATATGACCAGTTCTTTAATAAAGATAATAATCACCAACGTCAAGCACAAAAAAAATACATGTTTTCTCGAATGTTTCGAAATGCACTGTTTTTCTTCTCCCCCAATTTTGAGGCGTCAAATTCATGACTTTGACTTGGTCTCATTGCGGCAACTTTCAGGCTTGGGTCAAGTCGAAGTGCAGAGCATCTTTCAAAGCCAATCCCGTCAAGTTGTTCACTTTTTTTATTTCACTGCTGGATCAACAAAGATGTAGCCGGAGCCATCACACTTGAAGGAGAGGGCTTCTGGGGCTAATGACAACAATTAGGGTTGCAGACACCCAACCTGCCACAAAGCAACCGTCAGAGTCGGACCAAATTGCACTGCCCTTTGCAGGGCAGCAGGGCACACCCGGAGCACTGCGGCCAGGACAAATCCCGGGTTGCATTTACGCAGCCGCAGATTTTAATCGGTCGAAAAACTTTGTGATAACTGCCGCTTGTAAAAAGGGCTTTGTGGAATGAATTTGTGCTTGTCGTTAAAAAATTAATTGTCAAACGGAATTATGGGTAATTATTATCACCCTCAGTACATCATCTATACTACTCAGGCAATCAGAGGTAGTCAGACTAGACCACATCAACGACTACGTTCAACATCAACAACAATGCACAGTACACCTAAACAGGCTTTGGGCTGGACAGTTTAGTTGGTTCTGTCTGTTCCACCCTCACCACCCACGCACACACCTAACCCCAAGACCACGGACAAAAGGACTTTTTCTGTCAATGTAAATGACAGGCTTGACATGTGTGCTATTCAAGAAAAAAAGCTCCCGTATGAATTGGGAGCATTGCTACACATTTTCACAAGCTTTCATTTCTCTTACTCTTCTTTCTCTCTCCAAATCTCCAGTTGTTTGAAGGTCAAAGCTTACTGTGCACTGTGGTATAGCAAATCCCCGCCCTCTCACTTGAAGGCAGAACCATGTGTGCCAAAGCCATCGTTCGTTCACCCCGTCACACAGTCGGACCATGCTGAGAAGAAACAGGTGAGCGCCAATGAGGCAAAATGGCCGTCGACAGCCAGTAGAACTATTAGGTCACACCGCACCTGACAGTCAAATAACTGTCAAATCAAGTCAGAAAATGTGAACAAAAACAAATATTTGCCAGAGTTTGACTAAAGTATAGCTGTGGTATGTTTGTAGAATATGTATATTTTTTAAATTTGTGTACATTCATTTTCCCACTACTAAAGCTACATTTCTTGTAATTATTATTACAGCAAAATGTACATAACTCTATTATAAAAGTGTATGAAACCTGATCAAAATGACATACAGTGAATGAGAGTAGTACAGTGCCTTCACTTGACCCATTGCCCTCAATGGGTCAAGTGAAAAAAGAATAATAATAAAAAGTGAAAAAAGAATAGTAATAAAAAATATAATTTTTTTGCTTGGATTACATGCTTGAAGAGGGCAAAAATAACTATACATAATATCATCCAGAACAACTCCTTCGAAATCAACTAAAAGAGCTGAATTAGCAAATTACATTGCCTAATGCCTGAATTTTCCTTAAGTTTAGGAAATAATTTGGGATAGCAATTATTTCTAACAATGAGTTGGTTCCTGGTTGTGCAGGATGTTTACTGTAGGCTGTGTATTTGGGAATAAAATTGTGCCTACTGTCCGAAATGTACGATTTACAATATAAAATGCCGATAAATTTTTTTTCTTATTCAAAATATTTTAAAATAATCTTATTTGGCTGCATTTAAATACAAATTACAAATAGATTTTTTCATTTCTATAAAACCCTAATCAATATCACAATAGTGGACAAAATATTAAAAATTACATAGGAATACATTTATGTGCTCAATCATTTGTTAAATAATCCTTAACATTTCACCCAGCAATAAAGCATTTATTCAATGGAGACCAAAATAGAAATGCCATTTGTATAATTATTCTAAGCCGTAAAAATAAAAATAAAATACTATGTCAAAAAATGTAATTATACAACAATATCATCCAAAGCTAAGAATATTGTCTTGAAAGATATATCAAAAGTGACATATCACTTCTTCTATTTTTTGAATTGTACAAGTGGTACAAATTATTCGAACATCTAATGTAAAGCTAAAAGAATAATCCAACAGTAAGTAGTTTGCTGTAGGTCAATCCAAATTGTATTACTTTCTGGCCTTCATTTGGGTCAGGTTTAAAATAAGCTTGCAGACACACAAGGTTGGACAATTAGATGCAGGATATTTTGTTAAATCAGTGAGGGATATCATAGTCATATAACCATGATTACAGTGTTATAATCTCTGCACCAACCAAGAACGAACACTTACATTCAAAGCACACATCTGTGCCAATACATTCCTGCATACTTTTTCCACAGAAATACAATTAACATACCAGAACGTAAACAGATCTTTTCTCCGACAGGTTAAACCTCTTTAAAATCTTCCATACTCAGCAAGTGCACATTTTTTCTATTGGGAAGTAATTTTAATTTGTTTTCATTGTGTCACTTTAGTGTAATCAACCCCATAACAAATCATGTCCAAGTGTGCAAAGATAACAGTAAAAGCCTCAAAGATCCAACCTTGTGAATATGTGTTAAAGGGAAGGCCAGGGAGGCCTTCAATCTGCATTGCACATTTCCAGCTACAGTCCCACAGCAGTTGGAAGTAATTCCAATGACTTCACTGATGGAGTGTTTCATTATTTGCTTGTATACTATATGGCCCTACGGATATATCAACATCCTGTCCAGAACCATTACCAAGCTATTCTCTTTGTCCGGTCCAAGAAATGGATGGTTAAGGAAAAAGCTTTTTGAGGGAAGTCGTAAAGGTCTTTCAGGCAAATTCAGGTACGGCGGAAGTCTTCCTGTCTCCCTGACCGTCTGCCTTTCAATATGCTCTTCTGCCCTTTGTTATTATAGAGCGGCGTTTCCCTACACATTCAACCATGAAAGTTTGCCATTAAGGTAACGTTTTTTGTGATTAAATAGAGTGTGCAGGGCACCAAGGACACAAAAGCGGTTTCCTACTTTGAAAACGGTGCTCCAACCACCACATGTAATCCACCACTTTGTAACACCCCATAAATTGCCAGAAGGAAGTTTACTTCTAAAACGTAAAATGGCTTTTACAGTTCAGAACGAGAAACTCCAGTCTTCAATACAGTAATTTAATGAATGCTTGGCTGAGGGTAAACACCAAATCAGAGGCTGATAAAGAGATAATGAAAAGAAAGACAGAGGTTTATGCAATGCTAAATGTGTATCAATGAACATATACTGTGGATCAATTAGGAAAACACCATGGTTACTTTTACGAGCGGCCATCCGACTTGGAAAACCCATTACATTTATCAATTTGTTGGGCAATGTTTTTACAAGCTAGAAGCCATTAGGATGTTTGAGCAATTAACTGCTGTTTGGTTTTATTGTGTTTGGCAGTAAAGTAATATAGGAACAGAAATACATTAATAAACATCACACGTAAATCCCATTAACGGCATTCGTATAAAGATGAGGAGAGCGGATAAAGGCAGGATTGCAGTATGCTATGAAAATCCAAAATACCTCAGAGCTGGCCCAGAACTCAAGCAAGGACAGGAGAACAGAGAAGAACAGCAGATCGACTGTACTCTTTCATCCCCAAGAGGCTTTTGAAAGGTAACACCGTTCCAATATACCCTAAATCTGTTAAATGAAAGAAACCGACAACTGATTTGTTATGGCAACAAAGATGTGCAAAGCCAAAGATCCATAGGCCTATCATTGGCTAAGATAGGCGGAGAGAACGCCTCACCAGTTAGCACAGTTGACGCGTAACTGTAGCAGTATATGGTAAGGGCGCTTCATTCACAATCCTAAATAACAGTAACACTGGGGCTTTTGCTGCTACCGTCCTTTTTTACATTTTGATACTGGAGACAGTTTCAGAACACCTAGCAAAGTTCAAAGTTTCCAGCTCTCTGGGTACACAGGCTGCCTATGTGCAAAGAGAATGTGGGTCAGGCATTAAAATGCATGAGCCGTGCATAAGCCATGGTAAAGTAGAGATAAGCACTGTTTGGAAGAACTAGAAAAGCGTACACCAGAAACAAACAATGGTAAAAGGTCTTACAAATGGGCATTTACCTTTTGATTCCAAATAAAAGCAACCGTGATGAATAAGTGAAATTGCAGCCATTACTCAACGTTCATCAATATTTGAGATGCCGACAGCAAGATGGGCTGCCGTAGGCCAGGCGGAACCAACAAACCCGCCACATAGTTTACTGTCTGCCACAACTGTGACCAGTACAGTTCTATTCAACAGCAGGGGACAAAGGGAGGGAGGTTCACAAGATGTTGGTGACAGACAGATTAAACAAATAGGACGCCCAAGTCATCCGAAACTCTACATTTTTTCGCCCGCCCTTGTCTCTTAAAAAATAATGGAACAGCAGAACACTTAACACACTCTTTTCTAGAATGGAAAA
Organism: Esox masquinongy; assembly: GCA_016801175.1. Classification (NCBI taxonomy): domain Eukaryota; kingdom Metazoa; phylum Chordata; class Actinopteri; order Esociformes; family Esocidae; genus Esox; species Esox masquinongy. The sequence continues at coordinate 13,784 of JACXGI010006400.1, forward strand.
GGTGTTATTGCTGACACATCAAATGCATTTCGGGAAGAAAATACGACTTTTGAAATGTCAAAAACGATACACTTACAAAATATAAGTGTTTTTTGCAACAACAGATTGTGTCGATAAGTAAAATAAACAATAATGGTTAGGCACACATGTACCACTGAAGCATGGGTTCAAAATCCATCCCACTGCGCTTTCAAACAAAACCCTCCCCTCTATATTCCCCCACTTTCCTGCCCAACAAAGCATAAACAAATACTGAAAAAAATACATTTAAAAAAGAAAAACTCAAGAACGCTAATGTTTTTGGTCAGCGTTGAACATGTGGACAAGATCCGTAAAATAGCAGACTCTTCCATGTCAGACATTTAGCATCACCTTGATTAACATTGGAAAATAATGGATGTCCTCCCAAACGAACCAGGCTCATACACTCTCCGGGTCATTTTATTTAATGAAGCTTTGAACTTAGATTACTGATTAGTAAACTTCTCTTTTATATCAATTGCTTTTGTAGATATTAAAACTTTAATCTTTAATGAGATATTAGCGGCCTTTAATGTTACAATGTGTCATGCCATTAATGGCCGATTTAGTGTTGAAATAATTACTCCATTCTAGGCCAATTTGCAGATTTGGAAGTTTTTTGGAAATTTTTTTTGTATTTTTATAAGGGTGGGTCTTATTTTCTAGAGAAAGAAGTAATGATACTTTATAGCTACATTTTATACATTTATATATACATATATTTATCTACATTCATATGTACGTATTTACATTGTATATATTTTATATAAAGAATATATATTTTCTTTTACTAGTTTGCTCCTAAAATCCTTTCCATTAAGTATTCAAAATTCAGACCCAAACTAGTTCATGACAATGAAAACAAGGAACCTTTATTGGGATAGTTACGAGTAGAGACCTTCCACCTTATATAACTCAGACGACGGCCCACATGGCTCCACATTAGGTTGGCTAAAAGGAGGCTGTGTTTCGTACAAGTGAACACAGCAGACAATCTCTTAATTTAATCGAATACCTCAAGTAACAAATATGCTAAGCCTTGTGCTCGGTCCTTGAAAATGCCTATTTCCCAGTCCGGAAAATAAAAACTTTTTTATCAAGTTGGCGATTACATGTACACTTTTACAATGTCCCGAAGTCCATGAGGGTCTCTCAGTTACAGAGTACAGAGGGAAAATGTAAGTTGTTCCACATCAACTGTCCCAATTATGAGATTGTGGGCACATATGGGGGAGTTGTACACACACAGACCAAGTGACCCATAAAATGCTGTCCAAGTTAAATTGAAAACGTAACGTTGATCGGCTGGGTAGCTAAGCTGGCAACAGATTTACGTTGGTTTGCTAGTCCCAGTGTGCAGAGAAACAGTGCAGTACAACACCCATGGAGAAGCAATTCTCTTCATTGTGTTTAAACCATTTAATTATATTTTAAGTCACTAGAGTCCTTAAAACAGTAAGCGGAAATGTCATATCTACGGTTACAAATGCGACATTACATTCAAATATCAGTATTATTTCTGTACATAGTAGGACAAAATGTTCAGGGGTATTGTACAACATAATGTACCATATCACTGAACATCTATATACATAAAGCAGTAAAGTAAAAAAATAAATAATTGAAGTTTAAAGTTCCTTTATTTTGATTCCAGTTTTGAGAATTGTTTTCAGTCTATCACTGATTAAGACATTACAAAATCTGCTATAAAATCATTTGACACATTTAAATTGCTATTGGTAACTAGCTTTAAATCATCGTCCATGTTGTTCCTTTGTCTCGGCTCTCAACACACCAAAAATGAAGGTCGTCCTACAACTAATGAGAAAATGGCGGACTACATTGCTACGCAGGGAAAAAACTACGCAACGCCACCTAGAGGAAGCGACCATGGCACAGACATTTTTTCACAAAACACAAACTCCAAGGTCATCCCCCTGAAGCATATTTTCATGATTTAAAAACTATTCCCTTGGTCATTGACTTCAAAGGTTACAAAAAAGAATGCAATCATTGAGTACAATATAATTTGGAGTGTCTTCCCAGACCAGCTACTGTTAGCATTCCCCCTCAGTGCTACCAAATAACCTCAGCACAACTAGGTCAGAAGGGAGGCGTCGTTTTGGGGAAAGCAGATATCATGAAATAGCAAAGCATGGCGTTAAATTAGTAGGCAGAATGGAGGGCCATAGTATGAAATCATACAATTTCTAAGAATAAATCAGTCAAATAGCTTTTCGTGTGGCACAGCTAACAGCTATTCAATTCACTCATAAATTACAGAGCAACCGAATTATACCGAATCCCAGGTATGAGAGAACATACAAAAACAGTGACCATGGGGACAAGATAAATTATTTATGTAAACCCAACAGTTTCACATCATTTCATTTCATCTACACCATGTAGAGACATTTTAATTTAGCACTTCTCAAAATCTAGAGTTTCGCAAAACTAAGGATTAAGAAATATGTTTAAGAAACACAAATGTTGCTCCAATCTTTAAAATACACCAACTATGAACCATACATCAGTTTCCCAGATTCTAAAAAGTACTTTAAAATGTTTGGGGGTTGAGAAATAACTTAACTACACCTTTTGAAATGGACTGCAATGTGAAACTAGAGTTGAAAGAAACTGGTGAATGCCTGTAATAATTTTGTATAGCCCAGTTAAGATATAATAACTAAATAACTTTCCCCGAGGTCAATATCAAATAAACTGAAAGTAATACAGCCGTGATACCCCAGCCTATACACACATGGTTCGTTATGCTATTTGGATTGAATATATGATCCTTTGGTGTATCTGTGGAAGTGATGATACTGCCATTTCAGTGTTTTGTGTTTGAAGATGTCGAGCGGTAAACCAGCATTGCTGTACCCCCACTCGCAAACTCGAAAGCCCCACATGCATTTTCCCCTCAATCCTTAATACGCACCAGATTTTCTCGACTCACTAACATCCCACACCACTAGTTGTGGCAAAAAAACCTAAGACCAACAACCATAGGATATTGTGTATGAACTGTTATAATAACAAAAGGCAGTACATATGAACTGTTATAACCAATGGGAAGATGCAAGGTTGAAGTAAGAGATTCAGTTGTGCGTAAACAGCCTATTTTGAACAATGACAATATTTGTTTTCAAACAACAGAACATTTTCCAAAACAAATAGAAGAAAGCTTGTAACATCAATACTACATGACAATTGACTTAATCATCACAAATGTTTATTTCAATATTTAGACTAATTCCGGTTACAGCATGGTGTAGGTAAGGGCAGATTTCTATTTCCAACAGCATTTAACATGAATAAATATTAAATTATCATATGCCAATTCCTCAAGATCCAAGTCCTATTCTACCTAGTGCCAAAGCCACTAGGCTATCAACGTAGTTGTAACTTTAAACTTATTTATACACAGATACCATAGACGATTCAGTTCTCTAATTACTGTGCTCATTTTGTGTATGTAAGAAAGTCCACTGTCATGTGACAAGGTAGCAAATTCAGTGTCATCCAAAAAGCTCCACTTGGACTTCAAACAGTCATTATGGCCTTTTTGCCTAGCCAAGAAACTGTTGTTTTTCTCCAACAAATAAGGAGCTCTTGAAGCAGTCATTGTTTGTGCTGCAGAATATTCCATTCTGTTTTACTTTCCCTAATCACACCAAAAAAGATGAGAACTAATGAATTCATCAAATAATTTGGCACATTTCCCTTGTATTTATTTCTTTTTTCATCTCTGTACTTTGGCCTGAACAAAGTCTACTGGTTTCTGACAAGATTCGAGAAATTATCTGAGACTGTAAACATAGTCTAAATACAAGAAAGTGTGAACTTATCAGAATAGCTTACCTTTTTTTACAGCAAATTGCTCTTTAAACTTTACAAGTAATTAAGTGTGATTACATCTTTTGGAGGTCTTCTGGCCTAGTTCCAATGGTTAGAAAATTGCAAGGCCCAGCACAAACATTTTCTCAAGTTCAATACTCATGGAATGTCCTACTTAATGTCTTCATGCTATTATTGATCTTTGCCTTCTCTCTGTAATTAACTAACTGGAAAGAAATTGTTCATGTTCAAAATCATTCCTATAGCTCCAGACCAAAATATTTAAACATCAATAGTGCATTGGAGTGAACTGGGGGGGAAAATGAAACAAGTTTGTGATATTCTAATAGGTATGGAATAGTCTGAGACTAAAACATGGCTTGTTGTAAATAGAAAAAATATTTACTACATTGGAGGTAAAGTTGTGCGCATGTAACAAGGTTTGTAACATAGTTTTGAATAGATATGTTTCTTAGTGGAGAATGCTTATAAATGGATGGCAAAATCACATATGCCTATTGACTAGGCCTGTCCGATATTATACGGACAGGCCTAGTCAAAGTATAGTATTATACTTTCAAATGCAAAACTACATACAATTTGAATAGAATGTGACACCTTTTTGAATGTCAAACCTGAAAGCCTTGGCTATTAGTGAAATTCTGTCTCACGTGGTTCTACTTTTGACAATTCACGGAATATGTTACAATTAGGACCGGTGATAAATAGCAAAAACAATTATTAGGCCCACAGGTTTAGAAGAACGTTGTACGTAACCTACTAAAATAATTGACATTATGCGCGAAACGTCAATATTGCGGTGATGTTATGGGTTATAAATATGCTGGGCTATTTGTGGATCTTTTTTAGCTTACCTTACATTTGTCCAGATCTTTTGAATTGGGGTTCACAAATAATCCATCCAAAAACATAAATTAGCATCACTCAAAGTTGTTCACTTCAATTTCTTACCTGGGATTCGTGCTGTTCCAGTAGACTGCATATCTGTCAGATATAATCTTGCTATCGTCCGCCCATACCGCGACCCAAGATAGGAGGGCAACAGCCATAAGTGTCAACTCCATTTGAAAAGCGAAATAGTTCTTGTCCAGTACGGACAAAGCCTGTATAATTTGTCGTTTAGTTATCTATAACTTTTACTGATAGGTGATGTAGGTGAACGGGTTAGTGATGTTCACATCTGCATGATGCTCTTCAACTTTCACGAGGTGGGTTCCAGTTCACGTTCAAATTTCTGGTGCTCTTAAATCGATTTTTCGTCGTCAACTGAAGATGTACAACGTATACATTCCCGTACGGGAGAACATTAGTGAATAAGTCCAAGCAGATGGAGTAGTGTCTATGTTAAATTAGATTAATGTGTTCGGTGAAGGTTCATCAATTTTGTTTATTCAGTGAGACTCAGCTCGTTGCTCCCCTTTTGCACGGCAAGCTCTTCCAATAACTATTAAAATCCATATCCTTTAATAACTAATTGATAAATGCCTTCTTTGAACACATTGCGCGACATTCATTATATATTGTAGAATATTCGGTGATGCCAAGTATACAGTTGTATGCGCTTTAAATCCATTCATTTCCAGCATGGCATACTTTCTAAAACTTTGTGGTCGTAAATAGAACTTGCAACCACCCATCCAGCTATGCGTCCTTCAACTTATGGTCTTTCCAAATCGAGATGCTTTTTACTCCAAACATTTGCGCGCATAACGATGTCCATTCCACGCAACGTTTATGTCAGTGTTGTGACACCCAATGTTTCAATAAAACCTTTCCCCCGAACAAACTCAAAATAACAGAATGTTGCAGCAGCGCAATATAAATCCAAGCCCGTGAAACACCATTGGCTTAGAAGAAATGTCCTGCTCTCCTCATCGGTAGTCACACTCCGAGACTAGAACCAAATCCATTATTTTATGTCGTCAGTGGTTACTGTCCTCGGTTTCTTTCTCAGGCAAAAGTTATCAATATAGGATAAGTTGCTTTCTTGATACGTGCTTACCGCGTCCTTCCTGCACCGCCTCTACCAAAGCCAGAAGTGGCGGCACGGGGACACCGCGTCAATTGCAAAGTTGCCGCTGATATTCCTGCGTTGTTGTCGGTTGCTGTTGAGGAAAGGCCAATTTCGCTTCATGTCTATTGTCGCTCTTCCTTCGTCCCTTTGTGTGGTATACAGACAAATGCAGCTGACATTATTTTTCCACTTTTTTGAGTCACCGTGGTTTTCTCTTCTGCGCCCCCTCTCTCTCCTTCAGCACATGGCTCGCTCCCGCTGGCTAAAAGCCGCACTCTCCCATTCACGGCTCAACACGGCGGGGCGGGGCTGGGAGACAGGGGCCAGATTGGAGCCCCAAAACTTTTATTTCCCTTAAGAGTTTCATAACAGTGGTGTATCCTTGTATGTGGTTTTACATAGCTTTAAACTATTGCCTACAATTATGCATAATCATAAAAAGTGTAAATTGTTATGTCACGTTCTAATATTTGTATAAATTTTTCATAATCTCTCAGGCTAACGAAAGATTTTATGTTAATTAGTCATCCACTCGTGGAAATGTCAGTGAGTCATTAGCAGAATGACTTAAGTTCACCCGTGTCTGTTTAAGTGTGTGTGTGTGTGTGTGCACGCGGATGTGCATACATGTCACAGCTGTGCTCTGCAATGGATTAGAGGTGTTTCACTTGTCGCTGTTTGTGATTCTCATGACTCCAGTTTCTCTCTCTGTCTTTCTTCTATCTGTGCCTCGGTTCCTCTCATAGTCAGTGAGTTGGGTTCCCTCATGCAGACGGGTAAAAGGGAGCGCAAGCGTTAGGCCCAGCGTGTATGATTCAGCACTGATGAATATTTAACAGAATGGGTAGGCGGCTGGTGGACAGGGCTAACGAGGGGGAGACGAGGGAGGAGGGAAGGGAAAATACAAATTAAACTTTAATTCCTACTTTTAAAAATGGCACATAGATTAATGGCACACAAGTATTAAAGTTTCAGTAGGCTCCATCCATAAATTCATAGGCCGCTGGGCTCTCGACCACTCGTGACCGAGGCTGTGTGAAACGTTTCTGGTTTGGGCCGCTCGTTTTGCTACAGTGAGCCAGGGGAAAGTGTCAGGGTGTTGTCACAGCAGCAAAAAGTACATTACCATGGTCACAGGAATCCTGTGGTATCTAAAGAGCTGTGAGGAAGATCCTCTGAGCAAACCACTGCAGATATATAATGGCAGCCATGTGCCTGTGGACTGGAAGACAGCTTCTGGGACTACCACTACTCCTTATGCCTGACTTTTGGAGTATGGGCCACTTATGACCAGTTCTAGCTAATAGGTAATTGAATTAATTTAATTACTCTGTAATGAAAATCTTCACTGTGCAAGTCAGGGCAGGCAGTAATTACTTCATAAATGCTGTATCGAAGTGTTGCCTGATATATTTATGAACATGTACACTTGGTTCTGAAGGGCACTAGGAGACCTATATTATCTTGCCTTAAACTAGCATGAATAACCCTGCAAACAGAAATGTCATCTATTTACAGCAAGGTGCCAGAAGACATCACTAGATTTTTTATAGATAGATACACACATATATTGCACATCAGCCTCACTGGAAAACATTTGACTTGGACGGGAGTTGTTTTCCTCAGCCTCGATAAACCACTGTATTTGTCCTCAGGATAAATTAATAATGGAAAGGATGTACATTGACTCAGGCCGTATGGTTTGACGAAGGGAGAGACAGAACAACGGAGTGCGGCAGAGGGCCATAGATAGATGACAACAGAAACAGAGGCAGGCCAGCATCTGGTCTAGAGGTCGTATTTCTCCACGGCCCTGCCCTGGCCCTGAAGGCTTTACCACACTAATTACATCAATTCTGGGGTTACACGACACTCAGAGGCTAGCGGCTGTGTAAATTATTGTCGGAGACCTTCACCCTGCATTTGCCCCGGGCCTGTTTGGGAAAACTACAAGCCGCACGAGCAGTGGGCTAGTTGAGAACCACGGTTCCCATAATGCCATCTGTTGAGAGCATGCAGGTAGAGGTAGACTAGCTTAACAGAACCACAGGGTCCTGCCAAGGGTTTTAACCAAATATGTCGTGGTTCACGTGTCAAAATACTGTAGGACACCGTTGATCACATTAACATTAAATCTCCTCTCCTCCTAGCCAGTAGAGGTCTCTGTGGCCTTCTCCCGTAAATCAATCCCAGACGGTTCTTAGCCTGTCTGAATGATCACTGGCATTTACTGTCTTTGTCCATCTTATCTTAGTGACCATATGCATTTACACAACTTAAAGTCTTACTTTGTGCAAAGCTTTGAGCCCTCGGTGACACCACAGCACCACATCATTATGGCTCGGTTCTTCCAAATACATTTAATGTAGCATGTCGATGTATCCATTTGACATACACTATTAAGACGTATGGGGGGAAACTGCCCTTCCCAAAGCAGTTCGTTGGAAATGTCCAGTATATTGCCCTGAAGAGAGTTGTGGGTAGGAGAACAAGACAAGAGGCCACATCTGTTTTTTTCTTCTTGGAACGATCGTCCGTGCACACGCCTGCAACCGCTGCGAGTGTAAACCTATACGGGGGGAGACAAGGGAACATACCTTTTTAATAAAGCCTGCAACAAAGTCATTGTTGAATTGGACAGCAGAGGATCTGATGATACAGTGTACAGTTTCAACTGAAAAGTGGTGAGACAAAGACACGTGGAAAGAGACAGATACGCATACATATATCACACTGCTACAACCAAAGCGAGTTACAAAGGGCTTGGTTGTGTAAGGAACACAAGACTTGTCAAAGTTAGTGAGAGTTTGCTTGCAGGGCTCCATGCCCGGTGGCATTGCTGTCTAATGCCGGAGAAATTCTCTGATGAAAGACGGAGCTGTGATACCATCAAAATAACCTGGACTCTGTCTCACGGCGACGCTTTGACATGTCTCTGATATGTAAAGAGTCCATCATTAGAGGAGACCTGCTTGTTTCACGGTGATGGCTCCCCTATGGTGCTATTCTGAAGCTGCCTGTGTGTGTGTAACCAAGCCGCTTTTGGTTCTAGTGAGTGTCAGTGACACAGACCATGCCTCTACGTTTGAACATTCCAACACAATGCAGGCCAAGCTCTCTCCCTGTTGCTGTGTGTTAAGGTCATCAAGTCGAGGCCAAAAGCCCTGGTATAAATCTCACATGCATGCTGGTACTGCAACAGTGGGAAAACCTCTTCACCAGAGATCAACCACGCTCATGTTATGAGCGAAAAGGTCGTCTTTATATCAATGATATTTTCCCGCTTTCATCCCCCTAACCTCAATTCATAAGCGGAACTATGTGTGAAACATAAAAATTAATTAAGTTGCAGAAACTACTGAACGTTCAATGGGAGGCACATGGTCGCTGAAAACTAAAACCCAGACGTAAAAATGTTAGTATCACATCGCACAGTCTAAAGCCCTTCAATCTTTATAATACATGTCCTTGCAAGCGTGCACAAATGTCACTCTGTCAGAGACCGAGTCGTTGGCCCACTGGATTAACTGCAAATCACAGTTGAGTCAATAATTACAGTGCTTCTGTTAAACAGCGTCCTGGACTGAGTTGGAGAACAGTCTCACAGTGTCCTTATGCCTTTTACTCCTCGCATGGGCCACAAAAGGCAAGCCATACTAATCAACTCCATCTGTTGGAACTTTCATTTAGCGTTCATTTAAGCTACTTAAAGCATTTATAGCAGCTTAAAGATGGGCTGTAGTTATTTCGTCAATTCATAAAACATCTTCGATACACGCAGCATTGGCTTTCACTGATGTCAACAGCTTGCAGATGGAAAAGAATCGCTCTATTCTACTGCACAGACTTAGTTTACCTGATGGATCCCGTCGTCCGTTCATCTGTCTTTTTGACGTGGTGCTCCCCCTGCTGAGCATTAATGGAATTACATCGACACTAATATACCTTCACGGCCAAATGCTCTCTAGATGGAAGTTATATGAATATCTCACAGAAATCCAAATATTCAATTGTTTTAAAATTATCCAATGTCAAGAAAGCTTTATTCTTTTCCTTTGAGAAAGTTTCAGATTATACCGAATATGACATTAAGGAATGGATCACTCACGTTTCATTTGGCAGTTTTTTTTCAATCCATACTATCAAAGAGAATAATGTCAAATATACAACTCAGCATTTATCCAAATATTATTTAGGCATATTTCAAAAGGCTTGATTGACAACGATTTGTTGACGAATCGTATTTACATAAGTAAGTAATTACCGAAAATCTTAAAACCAATTTGCCAAAAACATCTTTTAATTCATTATCAACCGGGTGGATTGAATCCTGAATGCAGATTAGATGAAAGCCGTGTTATGAGACTGTATACAATAGCTGTACAATCACATAACTTTTTAATATTCTAACTGCGTTGGTAACGAGTTATAATAGCGATAACTTATCTTGTAGGTTTGTGATATAGCCAATATTGTATCCAGGCATTCCGCAATGCATAGAGCGTGTTGTGCCCCGTGGTATATTGGCAATATGCTTCAAACATTGTGTAACCCCAACAAAACCTGTATCCCCAAAGCCACTGAACAAATACGTGTACACAGCTTGGTGACCAGGGAAGAGTTAACCCAGCCTGTTCCAGGGAATGAGTCAGTGTGTGGTGTCTGTGTGCATCGTGAACAGGCCAATCTAATTACTGGCTGATTCCAGAGGCTTTCCCATATTGCATTATCCCGCTCCCCATAGGCGCGGGGGCTCCGACCCACCGCCACAATAGTGACACCATTAGATTAGGCCTCAGAATCACAGGCCTGAGAGCAGCACACTCGTGTGCCGTTAGCAGACGGGCAACAGCTAGCTGGAGGCTACACTGTCTAAGTAATGAACGAGGGGCTGACTGAAGTGGCGTCTTCAGCCCACTCATACTTCAACCCTTTCTGTGTTTGTTTTCTTTATCGCGTTCGGATCACTGATCTCCACTCCCCCTATAACGTTGTAGTCTAGTGGGTAATCACAAGGACGGCACCAAATGCGATTATTATGTAGTGTTTTTGGTATAGTTTTCCAGATTAAAGTATTTCCTTTAATCCAGTAGTGAAGCTCCCCACTTTTTTCTACAGCTCTATCTGATTTAGTAACTGCTACGGGCGATCGAGGCACGTTAAAAAGTAGAGGTACATTGAAAGTTGAACGGAAAATTGCCCTGCCTACTATGCCTCAATTTGTGTTTTTTTCTAAATTGACATCGACTGCCCTGAATTATAATGACTGGTGAAGTTTGATTTCCTTTTCACCCCATCCTCCTTTTCTGGTCTCGATTAGCCAAGGAGCGCAGCAAAAAAAACAAAAAAAACGCTAACGTATTCTCCCGTGTTCGAAACGGTTTGCTGGTTTAAGAAAAACGTCTCCTTCGCCGCAATTGCGACCAAGATATAACCAGGACACCCACGAGGGTCTTTCACACATATCGCAGGGGTTTGGTCTGCTGGAGAGTTTGATTGGGTGACTGTACGGTTCATTTGCCGGAATTGAACAGACAGACAAACAAACAAACAAAATGCTGCAAACCCGGTCGCAGGCAAGAAAAAACAACAAAAGATAGAGCCCAAATGGAAGGCAACTCCGTCCTTCTCAGCTCAGTGAATTACGGTAGCGAGCGCAATAGGCTGATGGGTCGCTCTAAAATTACAGTGGCACTGGGGCGTGGCATTTGGGGAAATTACTTGTATTTTTATATAAACTACCGTTCAAAAGTTTGGGGTCACTTAGAAATGTCCATGTTATTGAAAGAAAAGCACATTTTTGTCCATTAAAATAAAATCAAGTTGATCAGAAATACAGTGTATTACTACTGTATCTGGAAACAGTTGATATTTAATGGAATATCTACCATACAGGGGCCCATTATCAGCAACCATCACTCCTGTGTTCAAAGGCACGTTGTGTTTGCTAATACACATTTATAATTTAAAAAGGCAACTTGATCATTACAACACCCTTTTGCAATTATGTTAGCACAGCTGAAAACTGTTGTGCTGATTAAAGAAGCAATAAAACTGGCCTTCATTAGACTAGTTGAGTATCTGGAGCATCAGCAATTGTGGAATATAGGCTCAAAATGGCCAGAAACAAAGAACTTTCTTCTGAAACTCATCAGTCTATTCTTGTTCTGAGAAATGAAGGCTATTCTATGAAAGAAATTGTCAAGAAACTGAAGATCTCGTACAACTACTCCCTTCACAGAACAGCGCAAACTGGCTCTAACCAGAACAGAAGGAGGAGAGGGAGGCCTCGGTGCACAACTGAGCAAGAGGACAAATACATAAGTGTTTATTTTGAGAAAGAGATGCCTCACAGGTCCTAAACTGGCAGCTTCATTAAATAGGACCCAAAAAACATCACTCTCAATGGCAACAGCGAAGAGGCAACTCTGGGATGTTTAGTAAAAGTACTAAAAGAAAAAGCAATTTTTTATACTGGCCAATAAAAAGAAAAGATTAAGATGGGCAAATGAACATGGCAACAGGACAAAGGAAGAGTGGAAAAAAGTGTTATGGACAGACTAATCTAAGTTTGAGTTGTTTGGATCACAAAGAAGAACATTCATCAGATGCAGACCAAATGAAAATATGCTGGAGGAGTCAGGCCCAGAGCTAGAACAAACGTGTTGGACGGGCATTTGATTTCCATGGGCGTGCACGATTATCCTACTTTGATTTCCGTAAATTTTTCGATTGTAAATGAACTAATATGGTAGCTTAAGGACTAACATTTTTACAGTCATGATCACATTGTGACACTGGTAGGAGAAGTGAAACAAATTTACATCAATGAGACATTTTAAGTTTTGATTTGGACACAAATACAAAAGAATATGGGTTCATCAAACCTTTCCAAAATTATTATATTAATATGTATATGCTAACAAAAAATTACTTTTAGATAATCATTGTTTTTTATATATAAACAATAGATTATCTAAAAGTACTTTTAGATAATCTATTGTTTATATATAAAAAACAATAGATGTTTTTTATATATAAACAATGGATTTTTATATATAAACAATAGATGTTTTTTATATATAAACAATAGATTTTTATATATAAATAATAGATGTTTTTATATATAAACAATAGATTTTTGTATATAAACAATAGACTTTTATATATAAACAATAGATGTAATCAATCATCCAAAATAACAGATACCGTAGATATATATAAATCCACAAAACATGTCAGTCTAGACATTACAGCCCACAGTAGTTTATACAATGCATACAAATATATGTTTTGCAGTATAGAGGTCTTATATAGGTTTTCTTACATAATTTTAACAAATTAAAAATAATACTTGCCATATTCGGTCATTTTAAAGCCAAATTTAACGGACAGCTAACACCACAATTTAAGAATGACCCTGATAGATTAAATGGACTGAGAAAGCTCTTAGGGGCGGAAAAGCAGGGCCATTATTGTAAACCAATGGCTTTTCATCCCTGTAACATGAGCCGGGAACAAGATTCAATGTTTCCACTGCCACCTGGGAGAAAACAATAATGATGATAAACACAGTGGTTCTGTAATGGACGGAGTGAATGGAGCTGTGCTGCTCTCCTTGATAATATAAACCAGAGATCCATTGAGCGGTGATACAACACTGTAGACTTCACAGTAAAACATGTCCCCGTACCTCTGGCCCACTGCTTTTCGGCACCCCACAGCACACAGAGTATTTCATATCAGTGATTCAATGGTAGGTCGATAGATCAGACCACATTACCCTCTAATGTGTTTTGAGCAGAGTTCCTCGTACAATTGCGTGTGACACATAATTTACAGTTATTCTTTTTTGAACGGGGGAAACCCATTTTTATTAGATGGGGGTTGTGGCTGCGGGAGACCAGATGGTGCTGGAAGTGGTGTTGGTGTGTCAGTAGGGGGCACTATTCCCTCTAGTGTAATGATCAAATCCCAATGCCCCTGGGCAGTGAGGGGACATTGCACTAAGTAGGGTGTCGTCTTTTGGATGGGAAGTTACACGGGTCTCCTGACTCTGTAGTCACTAATGATCCCTACATTTCTGATCTGATATTATCATCCCCAGCGTATCAAATTGGCTCGTTCTTTCATCCCCTCCTCCCCCTGTAAAAACATACTCAAAGTACTTTAGCCACTAAATGTATGAAGTTGATAATGTTGGCAAACTGCTCTAGATACGAGCATCTGCTAAGTTCCTAAAATGTAAATGTTACTGGATTTGTATATAAAGCATGACAATAAATTATAGTAATTTTAAGGTATTGTTTAGTCCAGTTCAATCAACTCAAAGGGTGACACAGTAAGATAAGGATGAGACACTCACATATGCACTCACATAAAACAATTAATATCACACTCCCCAGTCTACCACACCAATGTTTGTCATGGCTTGGAAAGTTCAATACTTGGACCATTTTGGGCTCTTAATTTCTCAATTTGTCACTGTTAGAGGCTGGGCAGCTGCCAAATGGCCATTATGAGCCCGGTTATCTGCCCTCCCTAAACTCTCTATATGCCCATCTAATTCTGAGATTGGCCAAATAATTGAATTGTTTCAACAACATGGAGACAACAGCAACAGGGAGAGAGAGAGTCAGAGAGAGAATGATAAAGAAAGAAGAAAATATGAAAGACTTATTATTTTGGGATGACAGAGAGCAGAGACTTGAGGAATGATCATGAGGAAGGTGAGAATCAGACACAGGGTTTATTATTGGTAGCACCAGTGCATATCGGCGCTCCAGCTGTGTCTGCATAACCTCTTTATGGACATTTTGCTTCCTGACTGTTTCCATTCAGTCTCTGCTAACACTCCAGTTCATCAGGAGTTTCATGGTTTTCTTGGTGTGTAATCCTCAGATCCTTCTTTCACTGGCTGTAATAAATATTTTTACACTTGGAAGTTGTAAACTTCGTCTTGAGTGCTTTCTGGCAACAACATTGCAACAGGTCAACTTTTACGCCCTGAATTATCTTGAAACATGAAACAAATACTGTCTTTGAAACTTTCATAACCATGAGAAATCACAAAAGTATTCTTCGTCTTCTCAGTGTACAATTGATATAGTCAACAAAACTACTGCTGTGAATGGATCATATGGTATGAATGATACTAAACTCAAGGTCTGGAACCGTTTGCAGTCCTGCATGTGGTTTTAGGAAATGGCCAGGTTCAGTATTACCTCAGATGTTGCATTTTATTGTTTCATCTCTAAATGACTGTAAATGACTGGCATGGAATAACGGTTGAGGAAGGTACATTTTTTGCGCTATTCACAAAAAATTCTACCGTACATTAAACCTGACTGAAAAAATCTATGTCTTTTCTATTTTGTGAGAAACATTTGTGAACCTTTTAAGTTACATTAGTAGTAGTTGCATTAAGATTTACCTTCTCCACTGCCTGCTTGAAGTTCCAGGGAAGTTGTATTTCTTTTTTTGTGGGTATATTAATTGGAGAGTGGAGAGACTGTGGTAAAGAGAGAGGAGAGAGTGTAGTTGAGGGCCAGATTTAAACCCTATGCTGCAACGGCATGTGTCAAAATGTAGTGGGTCATTTTGACCCCAGTTTTTCAGTCATAAGACAATCAGAAATGTTGTTTAAGAGTGCACTGGGCCTTTAACTGGAAGAGAATGTATTTTAGCATGGACATTTTGCATGGTCCAACTTTTGCTGATATCTCCTGATGACCCGGTGGTAGGGCGAGGACACCAACTCTGTTTAAACAGACAAGTTAATGAAACAACCCGGTTAGCAATTAGCGTGTGGTAAAGATACATTAAGTTAATTAGGAAGGCTGCTAATTTATGGAGCGCTGCTGTTGTAGAGCTAACAACGAACAGTTTAAATAATGAACTGTAAGGTTTTACTTAAACTCAACGTTCCTCTTGAGGACACAATGTTTTGATGAACCATGTATGCAGCTACGCAAGCATGTACAATATAATTAGATGAAAATGAACGAGTGGCTATTAGGTTACTCATTTAATCTGCACTCCACTTAATTATGCAAATCAGGGGATAGAACAGGCACTGTAGGAATAATGATAAGATAATTGTTTAGTGTTATCATTTAATGGATGATAGGCAAATGTGTGTGTGTGTGTGTGTGTGTGCGCGCGCATGCGTACGCATGCGCAGAGTGCTGAGTCCTGGATCCTGAGTGTGAGTGGAAATAACCCATCTGAGAATCCTCATGTATGCGTACGTATTATATTCATACACTATCTGCCGTTAATAATTTCCTCTTTCACTAAGCACCTCCATTTCACATGAGTTCATCCCTCTTCTAACACTCTTAAATATTGGATTAATCTCCTAATTGCCCGTTGTCAGAGTATCCCAGTAAAGAAATGATTGTCTGCCCTGGTGGGTCTTAGTCCTGTCAGGCTCAACTAGAAAGGCAGGTCTAGGCAGGAAAGCGATGAGGTCTGCTGAGTCAGACGGAGCAGAGATGAGCTCAGGCCGAGATAGGAGGTGCATCCCGAATGGCCCAATATTCCCTATGTAGTGCACTATTTTTAAATGGGCACTGGTAAAAAACCATGTGCATTAGAGAACAGGGTGACGTTTGGGATTGCACACCAACCCAGCAGAGATCCTAAGGTTTCTCTGTACTCGACTCAATGCTTTGTCCCAGTGGTCTAAAATGTCTCCATTCCAGTCCTCATCAACTCCAAGTTCCTCATAAATTTTTGTTATTTGTGCTCTTTTCATGTCTAAATGTTGTCTGTGCGTATTTACGACAGCCTGCTGCAAAGAAAACTGCCCCACTGAGATAAGAGATTGTCTGTTGTGTAATGTTTATGGAAGGGAGTTGATGAGTAAAGGAAGCTATTTGAGACAATTTGGTTGCAGTTCTGAAACTTGAAAGCAATATCTGGTCTCTATATGCCTCTCACTAGTTAATGTTCCCAGCCCTCTGGCCTGCTTGCCCTGAAGCTTTGTTTGGACGTTGTTCGATGCTCTGTTCTTTATTGATGTTATTAGATTCTGTGGTTTAAGGTTCATGGGTTAATGGTGATGGTGGAAAAAAACAGACCATGTAATTGACATCCACTCTAATTAGGCACTCTCCATTTCAACTGAAAGAGCTACCTGGGTTGGGTATGTGCTGCTTTGAAATGTCAAGTTCAGCATCTACCTTCCCTGTTGTGTAACGACAGCCATCAAAAACACAAGCCTCCCAGACAAAATAAAGACATATGAGAAACAGGATCAGAACAAAGCAGAAGGATTCTCTCTGTTTCTTTGGTTAGTGTCAGATTGAAAACAGAAAAGGAGGGGCCAGTTCTCTGAGTTCTGATACATATTTCATGCATTCAGAAAGAGATTTTATGTTGTAGAAGACAGAAAAACTAATGGACTGCTTCTAATTTTGGGCTTTAAAGAAGAAGGGAAGAAAAAGAGCTTTCAGGAAATGACATCAGCCAGCTTTGGCAGTGGGCATCTGGGTGGCAGCAGGGCCTTTTTGGTGAGGTAGGAAGGAATTAAAAATTGCTACCAGACGGTAAGATTGAGCACAGATGGCCTGATTGGAAACAGCAATATTGTTTCTGAACAAACTGAATGCTTCCCATAAATCCATTCAAGCACCTACAACAATGTGGCAGCACTTGTTTGTTAGTATTTTGCCAAAACAAAACAGGACCTCCTCATTCTGGGTTCTTCTCTCAACCTAGTCAAACATCTGACCATTTTTGGGACACTTTAGTTCTCTATTAACCAAGATTAGCTGAAAGCCTCCAAAAATGTTTTAAATGTTTTTAAATGAAGTAGAACATATGACCATCCTGCCAATCCTGGATTATTGCGATGGCGTTTAGAGGTTCTCCAATAAAAACCTGGGCTCTGGGAGATACAGTATCTCACAATGGCCAAACCTTGGCCATCATTCCTTTTAGTTCACCACCTCCAATGACTGGTATGAATCAGTGCATCTACTGAGCATAAAATCTGTATTTTTGTTTTGTTGTATATAGAGTAATTTGATGATAATGTTAATTTCCCTTTTATATAGTGTTTATTTGTATTTTCTATTTGTAAAAAAATACAAAAGTTCTTTGCAAAGTTTCCAGACTGCATCTTTAAATAATGGTAAAATAAATAAAACATACACATACCATTTGGTTGGAAAATTATTAACTGGAAACAATATTCAATTCATGTTATTGGCTGGTGTATGGGTGTAGTGAGGTATCTTTTTTCATTTTTTTTCATTGTTTGAAATAAACCACGTCTCATAAGAATATAGACCTGGAGCATTCAGGAAACCACAAGACATCTTGTAAAGTCCTTCTGGTCAGTCTTAGACATTAAAATGTGTTTAACCTTCCTACATAAATGTTTTATTTGATCTTAGTGTTTTTAAAATAGTGAAGCAAGTTTTCCTCTTTATTTTTACAATGTTTGTATTTCTTCGCATACTAACAAACTCCTCCGAACCCAATATAACAGAAGATAGAGTTGAAACCATCTGTATTTTCAGGTGTCATGTTGGTGGCATCATGCTATGTGTATTGTTGCTAACCTGTTTGCCATTCATTTGCAATTACTTTAGCTTTCCTAGCTAGCTTCCTATCTGTA
Organism: Esox masquinongy; assembly: GCA_016801175.1. Lineage (NCBI taxonomy): Eukaryota > Metazoa > Chordata > Actinopteri > Esociformes > Esocidae > Esox > Esox masquinongy. Next base: position 32,308 of record JACXGI010006400.1, read on the forward strand.
GAGGTTAGCTGTCTTCATAGGTTAGCTGTCTACAGAGGTTAGCTATCTACAGAGGTTAGCAATCTACAGAGGTTAGCTGTCTACAGAGGTCAGCTATCTACAGAGGTTAGCTATCTACAGAGGTTAGCAATCTACAGAGGTTAGCTGTCTACAGAGGTTAGCAATCTACAGAGGTTAGCTATCTACAGAGGTTAGCTATCTACAGAGGTTAGCAATCTACAGAGGTTAGCTGTCTACAGAGGTTAGCTATCTACAGAGGTTAGCTATCTACAGAGGTTAGCTATCTACAGAGGTTAGCTGTCTACAGTATAGTGGCTGCTGCTCCTTTTAAGTTGTTGCTGCTGTTATTGCCTTTGACGAAATATCACTGGCATTTAAATTAAGAAAAAGCCCCCGAAAAGAGAATTAAGATACAGTTTGGCCACAGTCAACACATTTCCATCAAGGTGCAGACAAATTCCATGATCAGAACACCAAAATACAAAATTTACTTTAGAAAAATTCAAATACAAAAATGCCAACGCTTCAGAAACCAGGTCAAAACATCTGTTTCCAGAATTAGCTGTGGTCCACTCCATCCGTGTTGGTTCTGGCCTGTGTTTAAGAGCAGGATGATAGTGTCTGCGACTATGAGAAATGGCTCCAGCTCCCTGACCAGGAAAAAAAAACAGAAGCCATGTCTGTCAGAGCCCCAAGGCTTGATGTTAAGAGTGGAGGCCTGTCTTGCATTGCAGGGTCTGAACGTATATGAAATCATTCTGCCTGCTTTGGGCTGTATACATTTTCTTCCCTTAAATGGGCAAACTATTTTCTGCTCCAAATCAAAACCATCTATCAAGCCTTCACATTAAGACCTCACAGTATGAGAGTGTATATTTCTTTCTGTCCCTGTTGTTACCACCGCTCTTGTTGACAGTGATGCTGTTACCTGGAGGAGTATTGATGGGGAGACACTAGGCTGGGCTGCTGGGGACAGGTGGCAGGCCACTGATCCGTTCATCGGGGATCCACAGGCAGACTCAGGAAGAGGGGCATGCATGGAACACACGTCCTCATTGCAAGTTTCTCTGCCTTATCAACTGACTGGAAACTGGGAACTGCAAAACTTGGCTACAGCACAGTGAGCCCCGAGGCAATGCCAGACCTTTTCTCTTCCTCTTTTGACTTACAGCAGGAGCTGGGGATGGTGACAAGGTTGGGCAGGAATGAGGGGGCTCAGGAGGTCTGCGTTTGAAAGTTGCTCACATTTTGATTTCTCTGTGGGAATCAAACAGACCACCATCTTGGATTCAGTGGAGTGGCCGCTTAAGGAGCCATCAGCCTTTAATTGGGCTGTTCTCCATTGTGCTGAGGATGGATGGAAGCCACATTGGCTTCTATTTTAAGCAGTTCAAAAGCCCTTCAACTTTGAATAGAGGACTCTGTGATAGAAATTTTCGTGGCATTACAATCGTTGCTACTTTCCGAGAAATAAGACATGGAAATGCACCTCTTTCTCCTCACTGTAAAATGTACAAGTGCAAGCAATTAAGGTAATTGAAAACAGAAGATCCAATTAATAGTACGGTGTAGAACGCAGGAGGCAGTGAGAATCCGTTAGTGGTGGGCAGGAGCAGGGGAAAATTGGCAATTATTCACGTTTCACATGCCAAAGCAATTACCTATCAGAGCAACACAGGAGGGGTTCTGGTAAAATAAACAACAGGATGGGCACAAACTGGCAGGTGGGCTAGGGAGGCGGGAGATTTTACTATCAGGAAAAGGCACTTGTGACGGAAAGCATTGAACCATACCTTTGGATAATACCCTTGTTAGGGCAAAAACACTGAACTGTCAGTGGAATGAAAATGCTCGGACCTGACTAAATACATGATGTACCTGTCAACAAATCTCCACTATTAGCTGTGTGTGGAGTTTTTGTAACATTCTTTTAGCCTGTCTTTTTTTTCTTCACCTTGTCAAAGCACGCATGACCGCTCATCCACTCGTTGTTGCCTAAAAGACAAACACATTCAAGCCAAATTCATTTCTCAACCCTTTCCCTACTGTTTTACAACAGAGGACAATTTCTATTAGCTGTTTTGACAGCCATCTTGTCCGTGGTCACTCTATAGGGAGCCGAGTGATGGGAGACAGTGTTTGGCTAAATATGGGGGAAGAGATTGGTTTATAAGTAGTTAGTAGGGTTGGAGGAAAGCGTGGGTCTGATACTTTTGGGTTGGGGGTACAGCACACGCGAAATTAGCATTTAAAGTACTTTCCCACCAGGCATTACCTCACCTTGTGCGCTCTGCCAGTATGTTCCCTGTTGGCCTTTCAAAACTTCTGCCTAAGCTCTCCCAGAATTACTCCATATTCTCCAAAGTTGCCATGAAACCAGTTTCGCGCAACGATTCAGATGGAACATTTTCCAGGGTCCTGAGCTACGGTACAAATGAAGCCCTGCTTCGTAAATGTTAATCTCATTGTATTTCATTTCTTTAAATGGAGAACTCAATGATTGATTTGCTATAAACAGGGGATTTTCGGACTTGGGCCCTGGAGGTCTGTAGACATGCCAGTTTCTACAGTTCTCTTTAAATCATCGTCTGAAGCATACCTGAGAGAAAGCAAGCCAGTGTGAAATGATTAAGAGACCTCAGCAGGTCAACTAGGTGATGACTTGCTATTCTTCAATAAAAAAAACGGACTCTTTGAAGCCATTTACATTCGGCAAAATTCGCTTTTGGTTTCTTGTCACACGCTTACAACTTAATTTCTGTTTACCATTTCAACAACTTTCACTGTTCAAACCTCTCTGGGTACAACATAACTCCAGTTTCAAACATGCACATAATCAGTAGTCGCATTTTAGCCACTATTCCTTTGCAAAAACACGAAGTGTCACATGATGACGCTTGAAATAATGCATATATTACACCGTGGATCTGTATGTAGATGAATAGGTATGGCCTTTTTGGGAATCCACAGTAGCCACTCTGGCCCAGTGAGAGACTGAGACTGGTTCTGATGGCTGCGGATAATGACCAGCCAGAACATGCCCACTGGACGCAGGAGGCACCACTGGGTTTGAGCCAACTCCACAGGTGGGTCCATTCTCTCTCTCTCTTCCTGTCATTCTCCCAAGGAGCAATAGATTCCCAGCCTTTCCCCTTGTTTGTGCACACTTAATTGCTCCAATCAATCTAAAATAAAATAAAAACTAAATGTATGCCAATATATTTTTTTCCCCATCGCCTCCCTCTAGCTCATTATTGCCAGGGCAGGTTTGCGTGCTTGCGGTTTTTCTTTCCGTGTATACATATCTCCCCATTCAGTTTAATCTAAAGGCTCAATATTGCGGTGCATAATTGATGTGATAGGGCCTGAAGCTGTGCTGAGCCCAGCTGTGGAGAATAAGAACAATGCCTCCCACAGGCTGAGAGATGGGAGATGGAAGATAAATACACGGCAGATTCCTTGCTGAGGTCTCCAGTAATTCCCCTTGAGATGTACAGGGAAAGCCATATTCAATGTCACTGGGATATAAATCGGGCTCTGGTAGTTTATGTATTTGTTTGCAACCTTTCTAGGAAAAACAGGGCAGGATTTACTATAGGACTTTAAATCTGTTTGAACTTCACTGTGGCACAGGTGCAAAGCACACAGGCATTTGAAATGCAAAAACAAATTAAGAAACACACTGGTGAATCTTCGCTGTTCTGAATTATGCATATATATATATATATATATATATATATATGTACCACATACCAGAGAAGACAGTTATTAACTATCGTAGCCTAGGTGAAGTTGTCCAGCAAGACAGTAAAAAGCTCCATGGAATGTAAACTTTCCATCTGTGTCTGGTGTGTCTGGTCCTGCCCTCTGAAGACCAACGACCTTTAATGTTTCTGTAGACCCCTAGTCAGACAGGCGTGGTAATGACCAAAACAGCAGAACTAGAACAAGACAGCACAAACCAGGCCCAGAGTAAAACAGGCCTTCCAAACTATTGTCATTCTTTAGTTGTTGTTTTTTCTGAAATAAAAGGACTTGACAGATACCATGAGACATCTAAGTAAATATATATCAACCATTTAGAAGCTGATTGATCATTTTGAATCATTTTCCAGATGTTAATGCAGTTATTTTCCTCATTCCCATCGTGTAGGTTATGTATCTGCCGCCGGGCCCAGATGGTTTTCCATTCAAAATGGCAAACGGGTGAAGAAATCCTATTCAAATGCACGCTGTCAAGTCTGCTCCATGGAATTTCAAATTTTGTAAACCTAACCCAATCCCTTAACCTAACCTGACTCAACTGGAATGAGTTACCTGACCTCAACCAATCACATTTCTTTGTCTAAACAAAAGAGTAACAAGAATTATTATTTGACATTTTTAAGTGCTTTTCTCACTCCCAAGGTGTTGATTAAAAAATACTGTATATAATAATAAACAATCCAAAACAGAACATTGTAAGCAGACAACATTTAAAGCCATATACAGTTATCCAGATAGGGTATACATGACAACATATTTAACAAACTATCTTTTTTACGAACAATTCAGTATTTTGCTGTGCTTTTAACAAGGGCAGAGATTCAGCAGCCCTGACATTGAAAAGAAGTGCATTTCACAATCGAGGGAAACTGAGAAAAAAACTGATTTTCTGTCCACTGTAGGGCTAATGAATGGAGATGGACCTGCAGTAGCTAAACACAATAAAATGTATTGCTGACCTTGAGGCAGAGTTGCTCTTTGAGCAAGAATATGGAATAGACTTATCTACATCTAATGTCTCTATGTGGATAGAAAAAGGAATACTTTAATCTGGATCTAGTGTCTCTACATGGATAGAAATGGGAATAATCTAATGTGCATCTAGTGTCTAAACATGGATAATAAAATAAATACTGTAATGTGGGTTTAGAGTGTTTCATCATTGATAATAAAAGGAATACTCTAATATGGGTCTAAAGTGTTTCTACATTGATAATAACAGGAATACTCTAATGTGGGTCTAGAGTGTTTCTACATGGATAATAACAGGAATACTCTAATGTGGGTCTAGAGTGTTTCTACATTGATAATAACAGGAATACTCAAATGTGGGTCTAGAGTGTTTCTACATTGATAATAAAAGGAATACTCTAATGTGGGTCTAGAGTGTTTCCACATGGATAATAACAGGAATACTCTAATGTGGGTCTAGAGTGTTTCTACATGGATAATAACAGGAATACTCTAATGTGGTTCTAGAGTGTTTCTACATGGATAATAACAGGAATACTCTAATGTGGGTCTAGAGTGTTTCTACATGGATAATAACGGGAATACTCTAATGTGGGTTTAGTGTGTTTTTTACATGGATAAACTAATGTGGGTTTAGTGTGTTTCTACATGGATAAACTCATGTGGGTTTAGTGTGTTTCTACATGGATAAACTAATGTGGGTTTAGAGTGCTTCTACATGGATAAACTAATGTGGGTTTAGTGTGTTTCTACATGGATAAACTAATGTGGGTTTAGAGTGCTTCTACATGGATAAACTAATGTGGGTTTAGTGTGTTTCTACATGGATAAACTAATGTGGGTTTAGAGTGCTTCTACATGGATACACTAATGTGGGTTTAGTGGGTTTCTACATGGATAAACTAATGTGGGTTTAGAGTGCTTCTACATGGATAAACTAATGTGGGTTTAGTGTGTTTCTACATGGATAAACTAATGTGGGTTTAGAGTGCTTCTACATGGTCCAACTGTGCTTGCTGTTCGCACCGTCCGGCCTCAATGGAACCTGTGTTCAGTTTTATTTGGTCATGTTGATCTTCTGAGCAACTGTAAAAGCTGGTCGAGCAGTAATGAAAGAGAGGATGTCTTATTTAGCAGGTCATAAGGTCCAGTTCTTGTAGTTACAGTTGTGCTCATAGGTTTGCATACCCTGGCAGAAATTGTGAAATTTTGGCATTGATTTTGAAAATATGACTGATCATGCAATAAAACTGTCTTATTTAAGGATAATGATCATATGAAGCCATTTATTATCACATAGTTGTTTGGCTCCTTTTTAAATCATAATGATAACAGAAATCACCAAATGGTCCTGATCAAAAGTTTACATACCCTTGAATGTTTGGCCTTGTTACAGACACACAAGGTCAAATACACAGGTGAAAATTGCAATTAAAGGTGAATTTCCCACACCTGTGGCTTTTTAAATTAGCGTCTGTGTATAAATAGTCAATGGGTTTGGTAGCTCTCACGTGGATGCACTGAGCAGGCTAGATACTGAGCCATAGGGAGCAGAAAAGAACTGTCAAAAGACCTGCGTAACAAGGTAATGGAACTTTATAAAGATGGAAAAGGCTATAAAAAGATATCCAAAGCCTTGCAAATGCCAGTCAGTGCTGTTCAATCATTTATTAAGAAGTGGAAAATTCTGGGATCTTTTGATACCAAGCCAAGGTCAGGTAGACCAAGAAAGATTTCAGTCAACAGTGCCAGAAGAATTGTTTGGGATACAAAGAAAAACCCACAGGTAACCTCAAGAGAAATATAGGCTGCTCTGGAAAAAGACGGTGTGGTTGTCTCAAGGAGCAAAATACGACGATACTTGAACAAAAATGAGCTGCATGGTCGAGTTGCCAGAAAGAAGCCTTTATTGCGCCAATGCCACAAAAAAGCTCGGTTACAATATGCCCGACAACACCTTGAAGCGACTCACAGTTTCTGGCACACTGTAATTTGGAGTGACGAGACCAAAATAGAGCTTTATGGTCGCAACCATAAGCATTATGTTTGGAGGCCTATAGTGAACAGAGTATCATCCCCACTGTGAAGCATGGTGGTGGCTCACTGATGTTTTGGGGGTGTGTGAGCTCTAAAGGCACAGGGAATCTTGTGAGAATTGATGGCAAGATGAATGCAGCATGTTATCAGAAAATACTGGCAGACAATTTGCATTCTTCTGCTCGAAAGCTGCGCATGGGACGCTCTTGGACTTTCCAGCACGACAATGACCCTAAGCACAAGGCCAAGTTGACACTCCAGTGGTTACAGCAGAAAAAGGTGAAGATTCTGGAGTAGCCATCACAGTCTCCTGACCTTAATATCATCGAGACACTCTGGGGAGATCTCAAATGTGCGGTTCATGCAAGATGACCAAAGACTTTGCCTGACCTGGAGGCATTTTGCCAATATGAATGGGCAGCTATACCACCTGCAAGAATTTGGGGCCTCATAGACAACTGTTACAAAAGACTGCACGCTAAAGGGGGCAATACACAGTATTAAGAACTAAGGGTATGCAGATTTTGAACAGGGGTCAGTTCATTTTTTCCTTTGTTGCCATGTTTTGTTTTATGATTGTGCCATTCTGTTATGACCTACAGTTGAATGTGAATCCCATTAGAAATAAAAGACCTGTGTTTTGCCTGCTCACACATGTTTTCTTTACAAATGGTACATACAGCTCTGGAAAGAATTAAGAGACCACTGCACCTTTTTCTTTCCTTTCCAAAAAAGTGGAAAAGGAAGGTTTTGAGTGAGGAACAGAAGGGTTAAAATTTAGAGACCACTGCAAATTGAACGCTTCTGTTCCGCACTCAAAACTTTCCTTTTCCACTTTTTTGGAAAGGAAAGAAAAAGGTGCAGTGGTCTCTTAATTTTTTCCAGAGCTGTATATTACCAATTCTCCAAGGGTATGCAAACGTTTGTGCACAACTGTATGTCCGCATGACAGGCAGGTGTAAGGTCCTAAAAAAAACAGAATATTTGGTTTATCTTCCAAATTGTCAGGAATTGAAAAGGAAATGAACCCAACCCTGGTGTGAAGTGATTTTACCTCTAATCAACTCAAGCCTATTAGCTAAATTCAGATGTAAAAAAACGGGCAGGGGAGGCTGCAGCCCATCTGAATTGAGTTGCTCCCCTTCCCTTCAAGAAAACCTTCAGCGTTCTCTCATACAGTATTGTACGGACTCAAGATTTTGGTTGCAGGTCTCAGATTCTAACTTCACATATAGTGGTAGGCAGGTGAGCTATTAGCGAGGTGAACAAACAGCTGACCCGTGTGCCACCAGTTAATTACATGACACAACAAACCTCGAACAATAGAGCAACTGGAGTTGTTCTGTTTGACAACTGAGGGAGATTCATTTGAAACAGAAGACTTTTCCTAATATGGAAGCCATTCTGTGGAACGCATCTCATGTCAGCAGTCTCATCTGGAGAGCCACCCATCTGGGCAAGAGCGGTTTGCTATTTAAGTCGGTCTTGTAACGGTACAACTAGTACCTCTATACGGCCATTAAAGACATACACTAGTTCAGGATTTTGATCATTAGCATTAGCGCAAGTCTAAGAGATTCTAAGGAAATATCTAGAATGCTAGCTTTTCTTTGGACTTCCAGTGATTTTCACAAGCTAGTTAGCATGTTTGCAAACACTAGATAGCAACTTCCTTCAGACTGAACGCAAAGATGTAAAATGAGTATGCATGAGTTAATCTGGCTCTGGTATAGTACATAAAGTTCATTGCTAAACATTCTCTTTAATGTTCATATAAAGGTACTTCAGGCTGGGTATCTGTAAAAGCACTTTGATTTTGATACTACAAATCATCTAAATCCTTCAAACTGCATGCAGAGAAAAAAACATTATCAAAGGATAGCTTGAACTTGAACTCTGCATGTAGATGAATGCCTTCACTGCCAAAATGACATACTATCCCTTTAAGGCAATAAACCCCTAATGACAGTATTATTGTTTGTTTGAGAGACATACTATGGGTACAATAAATTCTCCGGGGGTGAGATTAGTGATACTGAAGCCCCTGGCAAATGGTAATGCCGTCCCACTCTCTCCCAGATCCATCCACTGCAGTTGAATGAGTGATGATGCCTTCATCACCCGACACACTGCGACAAATCTATCGGGTGTACAGAACAAGTTAGGAGACAAATAAGTTGTAGACCCCCGGATGTGGATACCGCATCCCCTCTGTTTCCCGAACCCTGTGTTGTCCCCCTGTAGTCCGCTGAGGGTGGGTGATGAAGCATCCACTTTCGGCACATTCGTCTTAGTTGGTTCAGACAAGCCAGTCTTCCTTACGCATGTCAGAGCAGCAGTACTGGCCAAGATGTACCCGTCACCTGTCGGCTGGGGAGAGCTGAGGGCATCTTGGCCAGTGATGCCGCTCAGGGCTGTAGGGGAAGATGGATAGATAGACAGGCCACTGAGGCCTGACACGTCTGAGGCCGGTGAGGAGCACAAACATGCTGGAATATCAGGAGGTTAGCGCGCATGCCTGGGAGTTAGTGACTGCGTTAATCCATCTGTTGCCCTCCAGCGCTGGTTCCTGACGGCCATTTGTCTAAATTGTTTACAGCCTGGGACGTCAGATGTCAACAGCCAGACAACCGCACGTCAGGGAAGAGAAGGCATTGTCTGTGCATTGTCATTGGTTAAGGTGAGAAAGGGATTATGAGAAGCTTTGCCACTTGCTTCTGTGTCGACAAACCAATTTAAAAACTGAGCATTATGTAACTATGCGGCATCAGCAACTAGCCATATGACTGAGAGACTGACTTAACAGCCTGAGCTTGGATGTCTTTATGAAAGGAAAAAACAATTACCTGAGGAGCAAGCAACTGATCTGGTAATGTCATGTTATCTCTTGAAGTCAGATGTTAAACCCCTAAAAAAAAGGTGCTCCAGCACTCCCTGTAGGAGATCCATTATGAAACCAACGGACAGCCAAAAAACCCAGGGACCCCATAGAGCAGGGACAGCCAAAGAACCCAGGGACCCCA
>JACXGI010006401.1:0-42102 GCA_016801175.1 Esox masquinongy
GACTGGTCACCCCTCTGAGCCTGGGTCCTCTCTAGGTTTCTTCCTAAATTTCGGCCTTCTTAGGGAGTTTTTCCTAGCCACTGAAATTCAACACTACTGTTGTTTGCTCCTTGGGGTTTTAAGGCCGGGTGTTTTGTAAAAGCACTTTGTGACAACTGCTGATGTAAAAAGGGCTTCATAAATAAATTTGATTGATTGACTGATTGATAATATGATCATAATGTAAGATTTGGCAGGAGAACATGAACAGATCTTGGACCAGGCAAACTCAAACTTACTTCAAACACTTTGGTTTCTCCTGGCTTGTCAAGGTTTTCAAACACAGCTTGCTGCTTGTCTGGACGGACCTCGATGAGGTTTTGTCTGAGATTCACCTGGATGTTGCGATTCTTCACAATCTCCCACAATGCATCTGCATATTTCTTGACCCCAAATAGCACAGGCAGTGATGTGTTGTACACAATATTTGCCTTAGACCTTTTTCCTGTCTTTGAGAGGGGTAAAACCAGAATAACAAGTTATATTACTAAGAAAGATTATAATATGAAAGCAGGTCTTGTTCATTAATGAAATGGAAGAACACACAGAACATTGTAAAATGCATTATGTAATAATATCCAATTACTCTTTAATCCAATTACTCTTTAGTCTTTTTTTTTTTTTTACAAAAATGTAGATCCATTGTAATACCTGTTTATAAAGCATTATCTGATGCATTAGTGTCTAAGTACCTTTCTGAGATAAGCATCGGTCAGGTACATAATTTTCTGTGGGGCTCCTGCACATTTCACAGGAGTGTTGGGGAATGAGAACACTGCATTTCCCTCTTTGAAGTTCTCCAATGCCTTCCACGTCTTCTCCACAGTTTGTACAGAGTAGTTTGAACCAATCTTAAATTTGACCCAATCTTCAATGTCAGGCAAGCCCTTAATCTTAGAGAGTGATTGCCAAAAGACCAGAAGTGATATTGTGAAATACAAACGGGATATTGTGAAATTGGCAAAGACTGACTAATACTAAGTATACAGTAAGTTGGATGATAAAACATTTTTGTGGAAGTGAATACAACTTTTACAGTACCTTCTCATAGTGGAGCTGTAGACCCAGAGCCACTATCAGATATTCGTAGGAGATCTAGTATCCAAATGACAAGAAGTTCCAGTCAGTTGTCAAGCTACCATTGTTTGACGGCTTCCACGTTATTACCACCACACAGTACATAGGGCATACAGCTGAACTGCCTTTATCCCCATTCACCTAGTTGCATATCAAGGCCTGTTTTAAGCATCTCTACACCATCTGATGTTGCCGGGCAAAACAGAAGATGACAACACAGGGCTGACCTTTGCCCTGCTCGGATTGAGACCAAGCCTTGTAATTACGTTTTATCACTCTGATCAACGTTGGCATATGACTGGAAAATAAACACACCTACCTTCATGCCATTGTCTGTTTTCACGGTGTTTGTGTCCGGCATGATCTCCTGAACCTTGGATTTCACCCACCTGACACCAGATGGCATGACACTGGCAGTGGGGCGACCAGAGGAGGCCAAGCTTTTGGCACCGGCGCCTACCAATGTCCAGATGGGCTGATAATAGTGCATCTGTAAACACACGGGAATAATGCGGTCAGAGCGTCAGGCCGGTAACTGAAAGGTCGCCGGTTCAAATCCTGAGCCAACAAGGTGACAAATCTGTCAACGTGCCCTTTAGCAAGGCCTAATTGGTGCTGTAAGCCGCTTTGGATAAGGAGCGTCTGAATGGATCTGAAACCTCTCCAGGGAACCCCCAGCCGTTCCTTGAAAGAGAAGTAATTCCATATCTTGCACACCTGGACTTTCAACTGTTAAGCTATTGACATCTACATTTAGTGAGCTAGTTCAGGGCTACAAAAAAATTCATCTGGGGGGTCCCATAGGACAGGTTTGACAACCACTGAGGCAAATGACCAAAATGTAAATGTAATGAGATTCAGTGAACCAGACAGAATATTGCAGTGTTCTTCCCAAATATCATGACGTTTCCTAACTCATGCATTATGGGTCCTGCTCAAATAGTGGATTAAATAGAAAACAGAGCCCCAAGGTGCCACTGGAGAATCCACTGGTCTTTAATACCTCACTGGGTTCCACTACAGCCACATTTTCTGCCCCGAACTTCCTCTTCATCCGTGCACTCATGGTGATACCACCGCTTCCTCCCCCAAGCACCAAGACCTTGTAGTGGTCCTTGGAAGAGGCATGGCTGCTGGTGGTGTGTAGATGACAGCTGCCAACGCGAGCAGTTCTGTAGCACTGTCTCCACAGGGCTGGCTGACCATGCATAACCGTCACGGTAGCCATCGATGATCTCTAGAACTGATTCAAAGTCAGGATTCAGTTACAATATATTACACAGATGGGGTACTAGTGGTAAGTTATGGATAAGCCAGAGGTTATTGTTAGGGCTTTAGTTGTTACGAAACATTGCCAGATCGGGCGACCTGCGCTGAAAATCGTTGTTTGTATTTTTCATTTTTCAAGCAGGTTCACTCCATATACAGTTTTTGTATAGACGCCGCATGTTTAAAAGGAATAGAGTTGGGTAAAAGGATGCGAGAATCTACAACACTAGCCTATTCTCAGAAGTTAGGACACAACGCACATCATTGCTTATTGTCAAGATAAGAACCTACCTCAGTTTAAGTAGAATTTTGCGAAAATGGAATATGATCCTAGGCGGCAGTTTATTATCGAAACGGACCTGAGCACCTTCTCTACAGCATACCCAAACGGCACTGATCGCGTAATCGTGTTCTCAGACACTTCCGCCCAAATAGACCGGGAGGAACGAGGTGTCACCTATCACGTAATGGCACAGCAGCCTTAACATTCTTTGGTATACCGTTTCGAAGTGTTGAAACCAAAAAATGTTTGTAACACCTACCGTTTCAAAACAACACAACTTATTCCCCCAAAAAATATGGTGTAGCCAGTCACACGATTCGGAAAAGTACACACATTTGTCGTTTTCATTTTCATACGCAGCCTTTTTCGATGCAGCATGCAGTTCCTGATGGTAACAGAGCCATACCGACCAAATCCTATGCTACAGCCTGGCTTAGCAAAACCCAGTCTTCATTCTGAAGCCACATTAAAAAAATGCTACCTACAGTAAATAAATGACTGGCAGTTTTACCAATCCAATTCAAACGATCGGTATCTTTCCGGGAACAAAAAGAAAGTGGAAAGTCATCAACCTGTTGAAAACAATAACAGCACTCATCTAGACAAATGTAGTAACCGCAATATCCACGGGATGGCACTACTGTCAAAAGAAATCCATGGAAGTGAGTCAGTGCTAATGTGTGCTGCTGATGCCCTTTTCCTCTAGATTATTGCTGGTTTGTGTGGTGAAAATCACAATTCCGTCGGTTTTCCATTTGGCCCGAGCTTGTCTGTTGCCATTAAGTCTCGTTTCCATACACTTCCGCGATATTCTGGGGACGGGGTTAACTGATAAACCACCTCAAAATCTACTGTAAACTGTAATCTCATTGCGCTGTCGTCTGTCTGAGAGCCCATTCTTGATCCTTGATCCTCATTCTATCTTGTTACTGGGTCTTAGTCTGAGATACTTCCCGGGTCTGTATTTGTAACAGACAACGTTTAAGGTGAATGACCTAGGGCATTTATGTAGAAAGACGTTGGAACGTAGGCCCTTTTGGAGGTGGTAGGCTTACTCAGTCAAAAGTTCAGATCCCAATAATAGCTGTTTGTATATTAAGCAAATCATCAGATTTTTTTCAAATTAGATATTTTAACATCATATATTTTTCCGATCGGATCTGATAAGCCAAATTGGTGACTGCCTTTCTAGAAGCAGTCTAGAAGACTACACTCAAAACATTTCTAATACATAATTATTACTGTAAAGCACTTTACTATGGAACTACATGAGCCCATACCCATCACCAAGTATTGTTTAATAACTTCCAATTGGAAACTCAATATAAAAATACTCAGTGGAACACATTTTTCTCCTCCCACCAATGTTTTTTTCAGCATCAGCTAAACTGCCCGTTTTAGGTATAATCCCTCTAGGACATTGTTGCTGAAATCAGTCAAGTTTTCCTTGCCTTTATGCTGCTGTCATGTGTCGTCAGGCCAAGTCTGATAGCGAGTAAAAATCCAAGCCTGGTTCAGATATCATCTGTCATATGGCTTCCAGTTCCCTTCCACTGATCCTCATGAGATTTGCCTGGTGTGTCTCGACTTGGGTTGCTCTTCTGCTGTCCTGGTCCATTACAGCTTGTGAGATTTCTGTCCCAGCTGTGCCCAGTGACTCTTCAGAGGTGGGTTGTGTACCTGTGAAAGTTGAAGTGACAGGAATACGTCCACCTCCCCCTCAAATTCATCTCTGTCCGAGTCAGGTGTTACAGTCAAGTTGGAAAGGAAGTGGTCTGCCATTTTAGAGCAGATTCAGCCAGACAAAGGAGAATCCAATCTGGTACAGCCCAACATGACAATGGTATGGTCTCACTGTGAGGGTCTAGCAACTTTTTGGATGACAAAGCAGACGAGATACATCCAGTGCAGTCACCCAGTTCTTCTGACTAAAATATCAATGTAAACTGTATGTGTGGCAGGACAAATTCAGTGAGATAAGTAGGGACAATGCTTCCATGTAATGCTTCCTAGGTTAACCTTGAAACCTTGAAATAAACCCTAGCCTTAACAGGCGGACAGTGTAGAGAGGGAAATACTGGAGTAATGTGAATTTTTGTCCTAGTCAATATTCAAGCCACCTTATTCAGAAATATTTTAGAATTACATTTATTTCGGGTCATATCCGGGTAGCCGGATATAAACAATTCAATAGTTATTTCTTGATGTGACAAAATCATGGATTAGATTAATTTTGTCTAATTATTATTACTTTTTTGTATAATATTATGGAGACCGAAAAAAGCTGCTTTTGAAATATGTCTTATTTGTTTGTCATTAGAGAGTTACCAGGGCCTTACCATGGTTCTTTGAGATGACTGTACAGTCTTTTGTGTTAACTGTCAGATCCAACAGTTTCAGTTTACATTTTTTCTAAGTTTAAAACAAATACATCTTCTGTCATCCATTTCCTTATGTCTGAAATACATACTTTGGGATTAGACAGTTTTGTTGGGGCTTCGCCATATTTCATTGAGTTGTACAGCTGTGTATCATCCACATAGCAGTGGATAGCAGCAACCCCCACCTATTAAAACAATATAATGTTTTGGCAGACCCTTTCCTGGGAGATGTTTGTGCTGTAGCCACTTTCATTCTTTGTCCGTCCCGAGTTGTAGTACTGATGGTCCCCTCTGACGTTCTCTTGACTTTCTTCGGAGAGGCAAAACCAACTCAGCGGTTGTTGCGTAAATAGGACTGCCTTGTGCTGGTACACATTTTCTCTGTATCAAGCATAGGGCAGTAAAAATGCACCTAGCATGTAGCCTGGGGAGACCTCAGGTCCCTCTCCGTTTTTCCTTCCTGTAATCGAACTATAGTGGCACTATCAATTGTTGCAGCTAACCGGCTATTGCTGCACCGCAATTTAAGCGTTCACTCATCAGTGTCAAAAGTGTACAGCCTAGTGCAAGGGTGAGAAACTGGGGTCCCGGAGGTCTGAAAAAATTCTAATTTCTATCTTCAAGTTTATTGCTCTCACCTGGTGTCCTTTGAAAGTAAATATGCAAGCAGTGTATATTAATAAAGTCAGAAACCTTCTGATGAACTTTGTTGACATAACTGGTCAGCCAGTCATTTTGAAAGTCCCGCTTAGTTGAACAGATTAAAATTAAGGGTGTCTTCAATCCATTCACACAGACTCCATTTCAGGACATATGGATGTTCCCTCTCTCATTATCTGTGGCTGACTAACTGGTGCAGCAACATTCAACAAACATCTTTACTGCCCCCGTAATGAGATGAGTTAGAGTATTAGAACTATTAAAGAGGAGCAGCAGTAAAAAGACAATACTTCACATTCATAAGTACAGAGTTTATTTGATTTTGTCAACCTACTACAGGCTCTCCTTTACATTTCCCTTCTAAATGTCTCTGAGAATATTGCCTGTTGCACTGTGAGGACCTCTCCTTTACCAACACTGATCCACAGCAAAACTAAAGGACAATCCTTCTGAGTCAGAATATTTGCCCCTTGAAAAATTGTGGTAAAAATGTATAAGCATCAATGGTTGAGTTGCAGGGGAATTGCATTACATATTGTGAAATCTCTGTCCGCCACATTAAGCTCTGGACAGATACTTGCATATTGACAGTTCTTGAGCATGAACTCACCCATGTAAAACAGACTTTACAAGACAATTGTGATGAAACATAATGTTGATGAGTACATCTCTTTGTATTGGCAACTAGTACACATGGCTCTTCCATTCAACCAATGCATTCAAGTCAAGATTACATCATTTTTGAGCACAGGAGAATCAAGGGCTGCTCCAAGCCTATTCAGCAAGTTTGTGTCCAAGTGTGGTGGGTTACATATATGACAGCAAAAACATTTTCTAATGATTTTTTAGAAAGTCTATCTACATAGAGATGGAAAACATGCCATTGACACTCCCCACAATATCTCTGCAACTGTAGAGCTGAAGATCAAGATGTGTCAGATGCACATCTGGCTAATGATTTTATATCATGTATTGTCTTTGTTTTCTGTGTTTTGTCTGATGGATAGCCGGGAATCTTTATTTCCCTGTGATACAGGATTAGAGGGTGTAGGTGAGCAACACCCTATGGAACACAGACACATCGATTGTCATGGGGGGAAAATACCCTCTTTCCCCAGATCAAAGATATCTACTTATAAAAAATCTTAATGTGCACAGCCTTGATAGGTCCCCTTTGTTGTGTTATAGCCCCAGTAGACAACACACTATAAAGGCCAAGGGAAAGTATGTTTGGAAATATAGGTTTTCTGGCATTTTTAGCTTTATTGACTAGAAACGGGGGAAGGATAGAGAAGCTGTTGCTGATGGAGCAGTAGGTGGGATTGAAACCCATGCTGCAGCAGTGCATGTGGACAGACACTGGCTCATTCTAGACAACTAAACCACCAAATTAGGCAATTCAATGAAACCAGAGAGAAAAAGCTGAACCATTCTTTGGTGAATGTGTAATATTGCATGACAAGACGTTGCATGACACAGATTATCATGTCTCTAGTACTGTAACAGTAAATAAAAGTAAATAAATAAATGTTTTGTCAAAAGACTGACTTAACATCAACACTTTAAAGGCTCAAAACATGAAACAGGGGCATCACATGAATCTACCACCAACAGAGAGGGAACTTGGGAGACTAAACAAGGAGGTGATGAGGGCAAAACAAGACACAGGTGAGCACAATGAACACAAGCAATTGAAACAGACTGACTAGAATACACTGAACATATAAATGTAGCAGCTGCACGACACAAGCTGTACAGACACACTATCGTTTCTGCTTGCCCCCCTCTCTCCCTCACGCTGGCTTGTTCTCTTCCCCACTGTGAATGCTTGTTTAGTCTTCAGTCTGTTGAGTGTGGCATATCCTGGCCTGTTCATTAATACAAGCCCTTCCTCACCCTTTCGCTAATTTGCGAGACATTGCAAGTCTAGGAAGTTTTAAATACTGACTTACATTGTACAAAATTATTGCACCAATGGTCTAAATCATTTATGAGCAATTAGGGTTAACTGTCTGGCTCAGGGACAGAACAACAGGATTTTTTTGACCTTATCAGCTCGAGGATTAAAACCACGCAGGACCCTGTCTCTGAATATCTATGGGGCCCAGTATTCAGAACACTATCTGTAAATATTTATCGGGTCTAGCATGTAGCAACCTGCCTGTAAATATCTATGGGGCCCAGCATGTAGGACCCTGTCTGTAAATATCTATGGGGCACAGCAGGTAGGACCCTGTCTGTAAATATCTAGGGGATCCAGCATGTATCAATCTGTCTGTAAATATCTACGGGGCCCAGCAGGTATGACCCAGGCTGTAAATATTTGGGCTGCTTTTTCAAATCTTGAGTTGCCTCCTGGACAACCTGATGACGGACCTCCTCTCTCTGCTTTACAGGTATGGCGGTTAGAATGTTGGACAACTGGTCTCCTCCATTCAGAAAATACAGTTTTTCTTAGAGCTGAGGATAGCAGAATGGAGTCTTGGCAGACTCCTTGGTGTAAGCAGTTGACTCATTAGTGTAAGGAGTTCATAAACAATTATTTTGGAGTCGACTGTCCATCACTGTGGCCTATCAGTTGATAATTGAGATTGATGATAGCTAGCTATATATTATTTCATTTGACTAATGACTACATTAACGTAGCCAGAACTCCTAAATGCGTTTTTTTGGCTAGTGTCTGATAGTTACTAAGTCGTGAATTTTTTAATGATTGTCATAGCCTACGTTTTTTATATTGACACAGACAGAAAGAGAAGACACGGAAAACAGGTTTTTCCTCTGTATTTCGCTTTTCTATTTTGCATTACTATAGGCTAATATTATTTTACTAAATTACATGAATGCGTTTAAAGGACACTCCAGATACCAACATTTGCTCTGCTTCATGCTGGAAAGATTGAATGCGGCATTGAGCAAAGTGTGTGTGTGTGTGTGTGTGTGAGAGAGAGAGAGAGAGAGAAGCGGAGAGAGAAAGGGGAAAAAAGAGAATGTGAGAAGTGAGAAGCACAAAGAGTCGCCAGGGCTGCGGATGCGCCTACATCTTCCTGATTTCCTTTACCGGTGAATACCGGTACACCGTCTCCAGTTGCATGGACAATGCCGTAGGTGAGTAAAAACAATTGTATTCAGGGCTACTCTTTTAATTCGGTTATGATGTCGTGAGTCGTAAATAACGTTAGGCTATCGATAATGGACAGGTTGAAACCCCGTTAAGCTAGCTTTAATGCATCGACAATGTTTAAGGCGCCTCGACAGGCTACAACGTTAGGCTACCAATCAATGTTAAAGTCTCAAATGTAGGCTTTACCGTAAAAACGTTTTGCTGAGAAATTGACTGACTAGACTACATGGGTGTATAAATTCAAAAACAGACAACAAAATGCAATCCTCAAGGAGACTGCCCATCTTTGGTTAGAGCTCGTTCACACCACGTTCACACCTTTGTCTCTGATTACTTATTTGTAAACTCGTTGTAGTATAATGTTTTAATTTTCTGATGAGAGGTTGTTTTGAATTTGAATTTTAACACATTGGAGTGATGTAGATATGTAAAGATATGTAGGTGGAGTAAATTATTTTGATAAAAACTTTTCATTATCGTTTTTCCTTAATGTGCTACAGAACAGTATTTGCTATTACCACGAGGTGAGGTGACGGACAGTGGGTCATCCAGAGATCTCAAGAAATTACAGAAATTGACATGTTGTCATTGGAGGTTAATTGGTTTATCTGAGAGATGAGAGAAAGGACAGTCGTTTAGAAAAGCAATTCGGCACTTTGAGTTCGTTTACCAGTTTATTGTACTGCGCATGAGACCAAGCCCTGCGTCTCAGAAGGATTCCTATCAGGGACAACTCTATTGTACTGTGCAAAATAAGGCAAGAAGCCTGTTAGGTTTCCCGTGAGCAGTTTGCCACGGATCTGTGTGGTGTACGGTACTTTACAGAAACATTGAAAGTCTCCCGGGAAATTATTGTCTGTCTTTTCAATATTTTGTTTGAAACCGCCCATTCATATGTATTAAACCCTTACACATTAATATATGGTAGAGGCACCAATAACATCTTAAAGTCTTCTGGGGTAGGTTTCACACAGTGTCTGAATCATTTCGCTAGATTTGCTCCATGCTGTACAGGTTGGTTGGACAATGCTTGTGGTACACATTTTTCAAATAGTGCCACAGATTCTCAATAAGATTGAGATGAGGACTTTGACTGGGCCACTGTAGAATATTCACCTTTTGGTTCTTGAGCCACTCCAATGTTGCTTTGGCCTTGGGGTAATTGTTCAGCTGAATGGTAAATTTCCTCCCAAGCTAAAGTTTTTCAGCGGACAGTTACAGGTTCTTCTGGAGTATTTACCTGTAGTTTGTTCTATCCATTCTTCCTTATATGTTAACAAGATGCCCAGTCGTTGCTGATGAGAAGCATCCCCATAGCATGATGCTGCCACCACTATACTTCACTGTAGGGATGGTGTGTCTTGAGGCATGGGCAGTATTACGTTTGCGCCACACACACACCACTTTGAATTTGGTCCAAAAAGCATTATCTTGGTCTCATCTGACCTGCATCTACAGTTAAGCTTTTTGGCAAACTCCGAACGTGTTTTCGGTTGGTACATTTGGAGTAACAGCTTTTTTCTCTGCACTCTCCCACACAGGCCAGTTTTATGCAGAGCTCATGGTTGACTGGTGAGCCATTACTCCACTCCCAGACACAGAACTCAGTTAGATATTGCTATACCTCATACTATATTTAGCTTTCAGCTTCATACAGCGGTGACATCATAGAATGAGTCCTCAGTATTAATTGCATTATCTGTCACTTTGTTTCAAGTGGTTTTTGTGTGTCAGTCATCTGTGATTGATTTGCTGTGTGACACATTTTTAATTGGTGATTTCTATTGTGTAAGTCATATGTGATTGGTTTGTCACTGAGATAATGAGATACAGCCCTGTGTATGAAAATGTATAAGATATTTACTAAAATGTTATAAAAAAGCACCATAATTTACTTTAATATCTGAAGAGGCTTGTTGCTAGTGAAATCATAGTCAGTCAATGTTGCCAGATGGGGAGGTTTCCCGAAAATTGGGCTATTTTTAATGACAGTGTGTGGGCACAAATGGGCTTGGGTGGGCTGGTTTACAGATAGGGTTGTATAGAATAAATGGCGTTCTAGAGGCTTTTTTGTGGAGTCTGTGGGTGATTGTGCTGTTTACAGTCAATGAAATCTGGCTACCCTGTAGTCAGTGAGTCGTTTGTTCAGATGGTCTAAGTTAAACGCCAGTTCTGTTAAGGACCACCGCAAACGTCATCCACCTTACAGTCTAATAAGAGGTTGTCTGCATTTTCAAATGGCTTAACAATTTAAGTAGTTATTTAAAACCTGCACAGTTGACCATTTCTTTGCATTCATGACCTTCTTTCAACGTGACATGTAGCCATGGTCCGGCAATAGAAAATTGTGAACTATTTTATAAATACGTCCTCATTTGTCGTTAACCAGCATTTATTCTGACGCTCTATTGGTTCAAACTTTCTTTAATTGACCAGCAACAGTACAACTGCGTCACTGCGACCAGGTGTTTGAATGCTGGTGGAGGCATACCGACACTGCTTGGACTGGAGGTGGCTGTCGGACAGACTCCTTGTGGTAGGTCGGGTGCCTATGACCTTAATCGTGGTTGGTTGTTGGGGAATGCAGTCTCCTCAAGCCCATGTGTACTGACAAAAAAACCTCCTGGTAGTTTGAGTGGTGCGATGAGAAGGGAATGGCTGTGGCAAGAGTTGCTCTGGAGAAAACACATTTCACCTCTTGCCCACCTGCTGTGGAGTTGTTCTCGTGAGCTCTGCTTCCCTTCTGAAGTAATGAAATAATAGTTTATCGACATTTCAAGCTAAACAGAGAAGGAACCTCCTAAAGGATGAACGTGGATGAGGAATTGATGAACGTGGATGAGGAATAGGCTATCGATAATGGACAGGTTGAAACCCCGTTAAGCTAGCTTTAATGCATCGACAATGTTTAAGGCGCCTCGACAGGCTACAACGTTAGGCTACCAATCAATGTTAAAGTCTCAAATGTAGGCTTTACCGTAAAAACGTTTTGCTGAGAAATTGACTGACTAGACTACATGGGTGTATAAATTCAAAAACAGACAACAAAATGCAATCCTCAAGGAGACTGCCCATCTTTGGTTAGAACTCGTTCACACCACGTTCACACCTTTGTCTCTGATTACTTATTTGTAAACTCGTTGTAGTATAATGTTTTAATTTTCTGATGAGAGGTTGTTTTGAATTTGAATTTTAACACATTGGAGTGATGTAGATATGTAAAGATATGTAGGTGGAGTAAATTATTTTGATAAAAACTTTTCAAAAAACCCCCACAACCTCCCCAATGCTGAAAAGATAGTTATACAGCTGTCCTCCATTCTATACCACCCCTCGACCCTAAGTACTGTTCGAACCTCGACAAGGTTGTTTTGAACACTGACAAGGTCATTTGCTCCTTGTTTTGCAGAAAAACACTTGGCTACGGCAGGAGGTCCCCTGATACAATGGCATCATGGTCCAACAGAGATATTCACATTGGTAAGACCCTGCTAGTTTTGCTCCGGCATTGTCCCCCTCTTCTTACTTTTACTACATTTTAATATTATTAGCATCTCTTCCTCTACGTATAAATTATTCATACAATTGCCATAAATGGTACTTTCATACACACTGGATGAGAGAAATACAGTTTGATTTACATGGGAATAAAGTTAGATTGACATATCTGGTGTACCTGGCATCTCTTGCTCTGTATGTCTACAACCTTGTTGTGTGCTAACTGTTACCTTTGCACCTCTACCATTATTTTCGGACGTGTGTCCTGCTCCTTTGAACTGTAATCATCGTAGCGTAAACCCTCTTCATAGCTTGCATGGTGACACCCTATGCCACTGAATGACTGGGCGGGGCGCAGTTCAGCTGTCGCTGAGATTTCGAGCGTGTCTACTTTTCTCTGGTGTGGAAATGTTGGAAACAGCTTCATCTATTTTCACAGCTTTGTTCTAAGTGGCACTATCATCTCTACATAGCGTACTATTTTTAACAGATCCGACAAAAAACTAAATAGTGCACTAGGGTATAGGGTGTTATTTGTGAGTGTTGTGGGTGTGTGTTTGTGGGGTTGTGTGTGTCAGGTGTAAACGGAAAAGCGAGGAGCAGGAGACGAGGAGCTAAATGAAAAGTATTTCTTTTAATGGGTAACAGCACCGACGTATGCTCATAAAGTGAGACAATAACACACAAAGACTTGGGGAGCAGAGGGAACATATATACTGGGGGGAATGACTGTAAATGAGGACCAGGTGCGCTAAACAAGACAACAGGTGAGATGAATAGATGAGATGGGCGGTGGTGTCAGAAGGCCGGTGACGTCGACCGCCGGAGCCTGTCTGCTGCAGGGGGAGGCGAGGCAGCAGAGGGCACAGTCGTCACAGTGTGTGTGTTCTCCCTGATGTTCTCCTATGGGTGTGCTTGTGTGTGTGGTGCATGTGGCCTTGTAACGTAATATCTGCGTGTGGCGAGGCGCTGTTCCTCTGTGACCCTGTCCAACCCCGGGATCATTGCCTCTATCACCTACCCAGAGGCATATCACCTCAACATAACGTCTACTCACGTCCTTCCACGGGGAGTACCCTGCGAACCGCTTGGACGCTGGAAAGCCAACGACTATTTCCTAGATTCGATTTGATGATGAAGGGGATGGTGGCACCGGCAGGTATTGAATGGTCCACCTATAGGCTGTATGTATTATATACAGGATATGTGGCAGGTATTGAATGGTCCACCTATAGGCTGTATGTATTATATACAGGATATGTGGCAGGTATTGAATGGTCCACCTATAGGCTGTATGTATTATATACAGGCTATGTGGACTGTGTATTGTTGGTGTCACATATGTAAGATAATAATTTGAAGCACTTTGCAACAGCAGGAAAAGAAACAGGAAAATGTGAATTATTATCTGGTCGGTGATGGATGTTTTTTTTAAATGCATTTTTGGTCTGACGTATAAATGTGGTAATTCCAAACTTCAAAACCTATATTATATTTTTCAAACTCTGGCTAAACTAAACGTGTGCATTTCCTGCAATTCATACAAAAGCAGTATAGCCTACTTAGTATCACGGTGGTTTTGCGCTGTCTGTGTTAAAACAGGGAGTATGTAGCTATAGATGGGTATCTTTGTGGACCTCCAGGTCTGAAATGTTTTGCACCATTTCCACGCAATTGGTTTACAAGGTTTCTGGCCCTTTGGCACTCAGTGTATTGATTAACAGAATGCCAATAGGCTTGGCTTGGCAGAATCCCTGGAAAATCATTAACAAGATTGGTCTGGATTTTGGCAATCAAGCCCATTATCTACTTCCCTCGAGTCAGGAGTATTCATGGATACCTTTTTATATCTCTACATTCAGTTTAAATATGCTATAGGTGATTTTACGAGCCACTGCTAGATATCGGAAGTTGCTTACTAGCCCCTTAGACTAGTAAGCAACTGTGCTAACAATACTTGGCAATATCCCTTATCAATGCAAATACAAAATGCTTTATATGGCAAAATTTGGAACTATCATTTTAAAGGTGAAGCCTTCCCATTTTAACATATGGCCTCATTTTAACTCTGTATATTTGACACCACAATTGATATTTATCATAAACAAGCTTCTGTAATGTAAAGAGTGTAGTGATTGTTGATTTCTGCTGTTGACATAGATTATATTTCACACCTGACTCAGTGGTGGCCCAAAAAGCTGTAAGCGACACCTTACTGCAAATATGATATGAAATCATGTATGCTAACGTCTGTTGAAGCCTGCCTAAAAGGCCAGGTTGTTAACGGTTGGCACTTCTTCAACTTTTCTGTTGGTTTTGTTGCAACAGGCCGGTTCAATCACATACAGCTAAAGTCTGTGAAATGATTTAGAATAGTGTTTGAACCCAGGTCTGTAACTAAATAAGTGAACAAAACCCAGACATCAATTATTAATCTCTACAGCAACGGATGCTCGCTTGTGGAAGTTAAGGTGTTAAATGAGTACAGAGAAGGGGTCTCTCTGGTTTCACTATGTGTGTTTTGTTTGTGTGCGTGGGTGTTAATGTGTGTGTGTGTGTGTGTGTGTGTGTGTATGTGTGTGTGGGATTGTGTGTATGTGCTCTACTTGTCTGAAGTAGGCAGTTATGTAAAATCTAAGGATAATTTGTCTTTCCTGGAACGTACTGTTGTTTCTAGGTTTAGACTCTGCCATTCTGTAGCAATAAAATGGTTAATGTAAAGCAAACAGTTGTAAAGGCCAACAAACGCTTCATTTTGTTGATCTAGTGTGTGTGCTTGTGTCCATAGCTGCATCAGGATGAAGTCAGATTTCAGCGAACACCTTTTCGTAATGTGATATACCCTAACCAGTTTAGGTTTCATAGACTGCCATTTACAAAGAGGTGATAGCAGTTCTTTTTAAGTGCTTTTTATGTTATTTCTAGTTAAAGAATGGACATAGAGTATACACAGTATATATACCGCATATATGTATAAAAAGTGCAGTGGGAGAGTATTCACACCTCTGCACTCTCTTTTGTTAAGTTAATGCCTTATTCAACAATTGTTTATGTATATTTTTTTATTAATAGGTTTTGAGAAATTTTAGTATTCAGTCAACAGAAATATTATATTGAGATTAGTATTCAGATCCCTTCACTCAGTACTTTGCTGAAGTGACTTCGGCAGTGTTTGCAGCCTTGATTCTTCTCAGGTTTGCCGCTATCGGCTTTTTCAGGTCTCTCCAGTTGTGTTCGATCGGGTTCAGGTCCAGGCTCTGGCTGGGCCACTCCAGGACATTCATAGACTTGTCCTGAAGCCACTCTTACGTTGTCTTGGCTGCATGCTTTGGGTTGGTGTCCTGTTGGAAGGTAAACCCATTCTGAGGTCCTGAGCACTCTGGAGCAGGTTTTCATCAAGGATCTGTCTGTACTTGCTCTGTATATCTTTTCACAATGATCTCTCTAAGTCACAGACCCTCTAGATAGTTATTTACCTTAAACATTTACCTTAAAAAATGGCGGAGTTTGTTTTCTTGCATATCCCGAACACTCAACCCAATCAATTATTACTTAAATGGTGTGGGCTTTTTTGATGTATGCGTGTGTGTGTGCTTTTGTCTTCTTTAGTTTAAGCTGTGTAGTTAGATCACAAAGGTGGTTTATGAATCAAAGTGAGGCATAATTTAGTATGGCGCAAATCTGTTCCTCTGCAGTCGACTGCCTCTTCTCTTAGCCCCCAGATAGGTTACATTCCATACTGCAGATGAAACACTGTTTTACTGAACAGGGCAAGTACAGACGGGTCCACATGACTACTCAGAAAACATATCCGTGGGATAGATTACCTTAATTAGCTCAGATGCCTACGGGAAGCAGGGCAGGCCGACTCACCAGTCTGGTGCACTCTAACCCGCCTTTCTCTTAGAACAGGTGGTGGTCCTGATTGTTTTGGGTTGAGGTCCCCAGTTCGCGCTAAGGCCTGGTGAAGAACCCTTAGCGTCACATCAGGGGAAATGGACGTTGTAAAGTCAACACTTGGAGTTTGTCGCGGCCCATCCGCCGGGACTATTTTCTGACTGTTTCTGACACGGAAATAAGAAATGGCGGAGAGGTGGTTGTGGATGTTGATGCCGTGGAGGCTGTGCCGGAACGGGCGCGGTAACGGTGTTGGACAAGGTAAAGGGGTCTGTCACGTGGAGGTGGTTGGGCTTGGCGGGTAGGTCACGGTGGTGGGATGCTTGACGCTTGGTCGCTTGGCAGGAATGGGCCGCGTTGTCACGCAGACAACGGGCGGCTGTCGGTGCTCGCGCCTGTGTTGTCTGGGCTTTGGAGCTACTCGTCTGCAGCCCTGCCGCACCCTCAGCTGTGTTGTCGCTCCCCAGTGTCTGCCTAGCTGCTTGACGACGATGTGATTTTAGTCACCTTGTTGAACCACACAGTTGTGTCCCCTCTTGTTTGCTCATAGAGGAGGAGCGCCATGTCAGAGCCAACGACAGGAACTACAATGACAAGTTTTTCTATGCTGTAAGTGACAGAAGCGTGTAACTGCATTGTGAATTTTGTTTAAATAATGTTATATATCAGGCGTTCTGAACTCCGAGCCTGGGGACCCAGACTACTGCCTCCTTTCTATTCTACCTGATAGTTAATTGCATTCACCTGGTGTCCCAGGTCTAAATGAGTGAATATTAAGAGGGCTGGAATGAAAACCAGCCAGAATTTGAGCCCTGAGGCCTGGAGTTGAGAACCACTGTTATATATTACAATGTAATAGTATATATGGAATAGCTCACATGTATACACTGTGTTATAAGATACTGCAATGGATAATAGCTGAATTATTACCGTTCTTCTTTCCCAGGACAATCACATCAAAACCTCAAAGTATAACGTCTTTACCTTCCTGCCCATCAATCTGTTTGAGCAGTTCCAGAGGGTGGCTAATGCCTACTTCCTGGTGTTGCTGATACTTCAGGTATGTGGATTCACCATCACACTGTCAATGTACAGAGGAATAATAATTCTAGCTTGTGTGTAATAATCAAGTCAAATCTAAGTTTATTCCATGTTAAATCAGTGCATTCAATGCAAAATAATTAACATGACTTGGGTGTTTTGAATCTTGACTCCTGATTGTCTGAAAGCTGTGGCACAGTTATGACTTCACATCACTTTTAACTGTTCTAATTGCATCAGTAAGCAGTTTATAATAGCAATAAGGGATCTCAGGGATTTGTGGTATGTTGCCAATCTAGCCCTTAGCCCACACCACACACCCTCGTGCCATATTCCTTGAATAAAGAACAACTCGGAAATGTATGCAATCAGCACTGTAAGCATCTCCGGATGAGGGTGTCAGCTAAACAACAACGGCGGAATGACGTAGACATGCATTTTAATTTGATCATCCTGCAGTTGCATGAAGACATGGCCTAGGTTATGTGTTCCGTCCAGTGCCCTTGTACTAAAACAGTCCTTCTGGTTTCTGCAGTTGATCCCAGAGATCTCCTCCTTACCGTGGGTCACCACTACCGTTCCCCTGGTGATGGTGCTGGTCATAACCGCTGTCAAAGATGCCACCGATGACTATGTGAGTCAGCTGTGGGCACTGATCATTGGTTATGGGGATATCGATTCATTTATTTGATGAATGGAGAAAAGAAAGGAGTGCGTGAAGTTTATTCATTGAATTTACGACGACCTTCGCTGACCCTGCACTTTGATGTTTGTACGTATACGTCACCCAGATGAGCGTTGCTGTAAATTTCCGTGTTGTAAATTGCTGTGACCTCTCTTCCAGTTCAGGTACAAAAGTGATCAACAGGTGAACAACCGTCAGTCTCAGGTCCTCAGGGGAGAGTAAGTAGATAAATTCGGTCATAACCGTCAATATGAAAGTTCTCTGTCTTATTTTGGGTTTTGCAGAGAGGCAACTTTTTGTTGCCGTCACTTTTTCAGATTTAGATATGATATAATAGGATAACAGAATAATAATTTGTTTTCATTTTCCATTCTGTGTCAATATGTTGCCCACCCCCAGAATGTTACATCTGATCTTAATTTGTTGCTATCGAAGCTGTCTGAGAGTGACTGTGCTTCAGTTTACAGAATGAGAAGTGGATGAATGTACGTGTGGGAGACATTATCAAGCTGGAAAACAATCAGTTTGTAGCGGTGAGTTGCTTTTTGGGTTTTAAGCGATTCATTTTGTACTTAGATAGCCCCATAAGAACTTTAAATGAGCTGAAAATTCGTTAGTAAAATATTATGTAATATATTTTTCCTTCCATCCAGGTTGTTTCTTGCAATGAGAGGCATTCTTACACTGACCCTTTTTGTTAGTGTAGTTTTTAGTTTTACAGTAAAGCAGTCATGTCTAGATTTTTACTTTTCTATTCATATTCATGGTGATTATCAACTGTTATTAATCTTGTTAAATATTGATTTCATATTTATATTTGATGAAATTCAAATGTTACCTTCTTCATTTCATTTAGAAGTTAATTGAAAGGGATTTTATTTTAAGAAATGTGTTAAAGACGCAGTCTGAGACTTTGAAACATTCTTTAAGCAGAATCACCATCATTCCTCAGTCAGCCATGGAATTCCACATTTGAATTTGAGTGGTTTTGATGACCTTTGACACAAATCAGCGCATACATGACATAGTACACACTTTAAAAAAATTATTTGATCTAGATTGATTGTGCTTTTGGCCTTTCTGTGAATTCTTTCCTTTCATACAGGCAGATATACTGCTTCTCTCCAGCAGTGAACCCTATGGACTGTGCTATATTGAAACCGCTGAGCTGGATGGGTAAGTCACTCTGTGTATTTGCATATTCCAGTGGCGGACGAGCATTTTGATGTCACAACAATCACACAATTCTGGTCTTATTTATTTGTGAAAATCAAGTTGCACACTGAAAATGTATTTTAAATTATTGAACCCCGATTGCTGTTTGGCTGAAACCTGTGGTTAATGATGTGATGGTGCAAGTGTAGAAACAATGACATACAAACAATAATCCGTGAGGTGCCATGGGTGAATAACAGAATATAAACACAACTAAACAGTGACTGGAAACAGGTGCATCCTTGGGATGCGCTGCTTCCATCACTCTCCTGCCGGTGGTTAGTAAACCGACGAGGTGGAGCACCGGAGAGGAAGGGGAGCCGCTATGCCACGCGGAGCAGACGTTACAGATGAGACATTTCACCATAGGCATGACATCCCATAACCTTTTAAGGCATTTCTTTGTAATTGCCAAAGAGTGAATCATGTGGCGTAACTCAATATAAAAATGCAGACATGGTGAAAGGGTTTAGTTGTTGATCGACTGAACATTAGAATGGCAAATACGTGTGATCTAATCGTCTTGGACTGTGGCGTAATCAGAGGAGGTGGTTCCAGCATTTCAGAAACATTTGGCCTGGGATTTTTATGGACTGCAGTATCAGGATTCTACACAGACTGGTGCAATAAGCATCAAATGAGAATCAGTTCTGTGGACAAGAACATCTTGTTAATGAGAGAGGTTAGAGAGGAAAGGCCAGACTCACTCAAGCTGACAGGAAGGACGCAAATACTCAAATAACCAGTCTTCACAACATTGGTGTGCAAAAGGGCATGTTTGAATACACAGTATGTCAAAGCCTGAAGCGGAATGAGGCAAAAGGGGGTCCTACGCAACACTACATAATATTCACTACCCTTCAAAATTTTGGGGTCACTTAGAAATGTCATTGTTTTTGAAAGAAAAGCACATTTTTTGTCCTTAAAAACATAAAATTTATCAGAAATACAGTGTAGACACTGTTAATGTTGTAAATCACTATTGTACCTGGAAACAGCTTATTTGTAATGGAATATCCACAAATGTGTACAGAGGCCCATTATCAGCAACCATCAGTCCTGTGTTTCAATGGCACATTGTGTTTGCTAATCCAAGTTTATCATTTTAAAAGGCTAAGTGATCATTAGAAAACCCTTTTGCAGTTATGTTAGCACAGCTGAAAACTGTTGTGATGATTAAAGAAGTAATAAAACTGGCCTTTAGACTACTTCAGTATCTGGAGCATCAGCAGTTGTGGGTTTGATTACAGGCTCACAATGGCCAGAAACAAAGAACTTTCTTCTGAAACTCATCAGTCTATTCTTGATCTGAAAAATAAAGACTATTCCATGTGAGAAATTGCCAAGAAATTGAAGATCTCGTACATTGTTGTGTACTACTCCCTTCACAGAACAGCGCACACTGGCTCTAACCAGAGTGGAAAGAGGAGTGTGAGGCCCCAGTGCACAACTGAGCTAGAGGACAGATTAGAGTGTCTAGTTTGAGGAACAGATGCCTCTCAGGTCCTCAACTAGCAGCTTCTTTAAATAGTACCCACAAAACACCAGTCACAACGTCAACAGTGAAGAGGTGACTCTAGGATGCTAGCCTTCTAGGCAGAGTTGCAAAGAAAAAGCCATATCTCAGACTGGCCAATGAAAAGAAAAGATTAAGATGGACAAAAGAACACAGCCACTGGACAGAGGAAGATTGGGATAAAAGCCCAGCATCTCGGAGTTGCCTCATCACTGTTTTTTTCTGGCGGAGTGTGCTGTTTGCAAAGAAGCTGCAGGTTGCTCGGTGTGTGGGCTGTGGTGGCTGCCCCCTCAGAGTGAAGCATAATCTGGAAATCAGTCTCTGATGGTTGAGGATTTGTCCCACATTTAGGTGTTCTGTGTTTTGACTCAGAGACAACTTTAGTGAACTACATGAATGAGTCAGTGCCCCAAAAACTGTTAGCAGGAAACCCACAAAGAATGGATGTTTTTTTCACCAGATACCAAAATTTTATTCTACAGTACTTTACATTAGCATGTATACTATTTTCTGAAACTGACTTGCGAGAGAATTTGAAACTGTTGGAGACGGTGTTGTGTTGATTTTTTAAAGAAACAAATTAGTAATAAACAAGGAACCAGTGTGTAATATAATTTCACCAAGAAGCCGTGTTTTTAAGTCAATAACTAATCATCTATTTGCTTATTCACTAATTACACATTTTACTCCTCTGGAACATTCTGTCCAGTAACTGATAAATATTGTGTCCCATATTCCGGTTTATCATTTATGGTAATACACTGAGTGCGCAATTATTAGGCAAGTATTCTGATTGTATTATTATTTCTATGCACATTTTCCAACTCCAAACCATATAAACTTGAATGCTCATTGGATTGAATCATTTTCAGGTGATATGTATTTGTGTAATGAGGGAGGGTGTGGCAACAGTGAATAACACCTTATATCAAGGTGTGCATAATTATTAGGCAGCTTCATGACCTCAGGTAAAATGGGCCAAAAAAGAGATTTAACGGACACTGAAAAGTCATAAATTGTAAAATGCCTTTCAGATGGATGCAACACTCTTGAAATAGATAAACTATTGAGGTATGACCACCAGACACTCAAACGTTTTGTTGCGAATAGTCAACTGGAGTGCAAATAATGTATGGAGAAGAAAAGATGCAAATTAACTGCAAAAGACTTGAGAAGAATTAAACGTGAAGCTACCAGGAACCCATTATCCTCCAGTGCCACCATATTCCAGAACTGAAACCTACCTGGAGTGTCCAGAAGTACAAGGTGTGAAGTGCTCAGAGACATGACCAAGGTCAACAAGGCTGAAAGAAGACCACCACTGAATAAGATTCACACGTTGAAGCGTATAGATTGGGCAAAGAAATACCGGAAGACAGATTTTTCAAAGGTTTTATGGACAGATGAAATGAGAGTGACTCTTGATGGACCAGATGGATGGGCCTGTGGCCATCACTAATGGACACAGAGCAACACTTTGAGTCAGGCGCCAGCAAGGTGGAGGAGGGGTACTGGTATAGGCTGCTATCATTAAGGATGAGGTAGTTGGACCTTTTTGGGTTGAAAAGGTCCAAAAAATGTCCAACTCAACTCCCATACCTATTGCCAGTTTCTGGAAGATACTTTCTTCAAGCAGTGGTACAGGAAGAAGTCCTCAGCATTCAAGAAGGCCATGTTCTTTATGCAGAACAATGCTCCATCACATGCATCCAAGCACTCCGCTGCTTGGCTAGCAAGCAAGGGCCTCAAAGATGCCTGAATAATGACCTGGCTCCTTTCCTTGTCAGACTTAAATCCTATTGAGGACTTGTGGACCCTTCTCAAACGTGAGATTTACAGTCAGGGACGACAATACACCTCTTTGAACAGCATTTGGGAGGCTGTGGTTGCTGCTCCAGCGAAAGTTGATCGTGAACAGAACAAGAAACTGACAGACTGCATGGATGGAAGGCTCATGGCAGTCGTTGAAAAGAAGGGTGGCTATATCGGTCACTGAATATTTTTGAAAGGCCAGAAATGTTATTTAATTTTCATTTTGTGTTACTTATTTGTTGCACTTACTCTAAAAATTGAGAATTAACAAATGAGTTGGAGAAATTATTTTTGTAATTTAGTTGCCTAATAATTCTGCACACTAATTGTTGCCTAATAATTCTGCACACTTATGTATTCCCCTGAGAAAGATCAAAACTCATGTTTCCTTTGTTAAACATTCAGGTTTGAGGTTCAATGATATTTTGGATTGACTGAGAGCATTGTGTTTGTTCAACAATAAAATAAATCTTGAGGGATGCGATTTGCCTAATAATTGTGCACGCAGTTTATAAAGTGTTAAGAAAGTTTCTCTATGTATCTCATTCACACAGAGAGACCAATCTGAAGGTTCGCCAGGCTTTGACTGTGACCTCAGAGTTGGGAGCAGACATATTGAAGCTGGCTGAATTCAGTGGTACAGTATAACATTTCAAATCATCTTCTGTCTGTGGTGGTAATAATAATTTAACAACCCTGTCTATTTTAATGATAGAACTAAATCCGCGTGCGTTAATAAGAAAAATTGGACCTCAAGTTGTCGATTGCCTTTTCTTGGCCCTTTCTTCCTGGATGTGACCTTGGATAGTCTGTTTTTGCTATGGTGAACAGGGTGGGTAACTCTGTCTATGCTTGAGTATCTGTTTGGAGGCAATCCAACGTGAGGTGTGTGGAACCACAGCTTCTTACCGTCTTCACGATAAGTGGCGGATCTGTTGTCTGACTAGAGAACTGCCATTTCCATGATGGCTTTGCTGTCCTGTGCAAATACTGATTCAGAAAAAGCAGCGACTCTTAGTAACCAGTGGAAATGAACGAGCAGTGCTAGTGTATGTCCTGTTCTTTTTTTTTTCGTCCCTTGTCTGTTCCTCATTCTGCATGGTTCAAATCTGTGAATTCTCTGCTTGTCATTAAGGTTGGGGTTGTGTTAGACACATAAGGCACAATAGCACATCAAATGCAACAGGTGACTAAGCCACAGGGAGACCAGACTGAACAACACTGCCACAGCCTGCTGTGCTGGCAAGCTTCCTGTGGTGAAAGACAACCGCGTATAAATGGAAGAGTAGAACAAGACGCAACACACGTTGTGGTTTCCAACAATTCCAGCAGTTTCATTTTCTTGTATTAAACACCGTGCTGCGGCCTGCTGTGCTGACGAGCGTCTTGCGGTGAATGAGTCAACTGTGTCTCTTTTTAGGAGAAGTGATCTGTGAGGCGCCGAACAACAAGCTGGACAAGTTCAAAGGGACCCTGTACTGGAGGGGCAGCAAGTACCCACTGGACAATGAAAAATTGCTCCTGAGAGGCTGTGTGCTCCGGAACACCGACTGGTGCTTCGGAATGGTCGTCTTCGCAGGTACGACTGAATGGACCGTGTGAACGTTCTACGCGCCCATTGGCTGAACTGCAGCGAGTTTCCTAAAATGGATCCCGTATTGTTGGTGTTTTGCTGTCGGGGACTGGCTGAAATGTTGGTTAGGCGTACTGATGAAATTGTTTGGATTGTGTGTGGCTTTATTTTTATGGGGATTATATCTTCACCTTCCCCTCCAAGGGGGTAATAGTCTTGTTAGTAGTTAAATAAGAAAGTATGTTTCATTTCTAACTCTAGCTTTGCAATGCTGTGACTGTCAAAACGTCTTACGTCATTTTCTTTTTTGCTCTTGGATGTGATGTCTTGCCTCCCACGTTTTAGGGCTGCAAACTAAACTGATGCAGAACTGTGGGAGGACTAAGTTTAAAAGGACCAGCATTGATAAACTGATGAACACTTTAGTGTTATGGGTGAGACATTTTCTACATCCTGTGAGACGCTCGCAAAATATTATCTTATGATACAAAAAAAAAACTGTTTCAGCCAATTCAATGACATTATGCTACACACATTGTGTGAAAAGTATACTGAATACGAATGTGCTCTTCTCCCAGATCTTTGGCTTCCTGGTCTGCATGGGTGTGATCCTGGCTATTGGGAACACCATCTGGGAGCAGGAGGTGGGGAGGAGCTTCCAGGTCTATCTCCCGTGGGAAAGACCAGTCAGCAACAACAACGCAGTGTTCTCTGGGTTCCTCACATTCTGGTCTTACATCATCATCCTCAACACAGTGGTTCCCATATCGCTCTATGTCAGGTTGGCCTGTCTGTCTGTCTGTCTGTCGGTCTGTCTGTCTCTCTGTCCATCAGCTTGTCTCTCTGTCTGTCAGCCTCTCTCTCTGTCATCTTGTCTATTTCTCTGTATGTCAGCTTGTCTCTCTGTCTGTCAGATTGTCTCTCTCTGTCTGTGAGCTTGTCTCTCTGTCTGTCAGCATGTTTCTCTGTCTGTCAGCTTGTCTCTCTGTCTGTCAGCCTGTCTCTCTCTCTGTCTGTCAGCCTGTCTCTCTCTCTCTGTCTGTCAGCTTGTCTCTCTGTCTGTCAGCTTGTCTCACTCTCCCTCTCTGTCTAATGGCCAGGTACAGAACCAGTAACAGGCCATTTGAGATACTTATTTACCTATATTTATACAGAAATCATTTCAGACCAAGTTCTCTTTTACAGCTGATCCCTGTATTACAACAATAAAAACACATACAAAATGGAAATAAAACATACATTAGAAAAAGAAAATCACAATTGACAATAAAAAGATCATTTATAAGAAATGTAATAAGTCTAGGCACTAAAACATTTCACTTAACATTTCTCTGAATGGCATTCCAGTGTGTGTGGGGCAAATTATTCAAGAGCAGGTTTACCCACTAATGGATAGGACCATGGTATCTCCAGCACTAACCAGTCTTGAGAGCATGTTTGGTAACTACTTAGCTTAGATTATATTCAACTTTATTGTCATTGAACAGTACAAGTACAGTACAACGAAATGCAGTTAGCATCTAGCCAGAATTGCAAATAGAAGAGGGCAGAAAATGTACAAGTATTTACAAGTATTAAGTTCAGTTGTGCTCAAAAGTTTACATACCCTTGTAGAATTGGTAATTTATGCACCATTTGTAAATAAAACATGAGTGAGCAGGCAAAACACGTCTTTTATTTCTTATGGGATTCACATTCAACTATAGGTCATAACAGAATGGCACAATCATAAAACAAAACATGGCAACAAAGAAAAAAATGAACTGACCCCTGTTCAAAAGGCTGCATACCCTTAGTTCTTAATACTGTGTATTGCCCCCTTTAGCATCAATGACAGAGTGAAGTCTTTTGTAATAGTTGTCTGTGAGGCCCTGAATTCTTGCAGGTGGTATAGCTGCCCATTCGTCTTGGCAAAATGCCTCCAGGTCATGCAAGGTCTTTGGTCGTCTTGCATGAACCGCACGATTGAAATCTCCCCAGAGTGGCTCGATGATATTAAGGTCAGGAGACTGTGATGGCCACTCCAGAACCTTCACCGTTTTCTGCTGTAACCACTGGAGGGTCAACTTTTGCCTTGTGCTTAGTGTCATTGTTGTGCTGGAAAGTCCAAGAGCGTCCCATGCGCAGCTTATGTGCAGAAGAATGTAAATTGTCTGCCGGTATTTTCTGATAACACGCTTCATTCATCTTGCCATAAATTTCCACATGCCTTTAGAGCTTTTCTAAAAAGCCTTTAGAGCTCACACCCCCCCCAAAACAACAGTGAGCCACCACCATGCTTCATAGTGGGGATGGTATTCTGTTCACTATAGGCCTTGTTGACCCCTCTCCAAACATAGCGCTTATGGTTGTGACCATAAAGCTCTATTTTGGTATCGTCACTCCAAATTACAGTGTGCCAGAAGCTGTGAGGCATGTCAAGGTGCTGTTGGGCATATTGTAACCAGGCTTTTTTGTGGCATTGGCGCAGTAAAGGCTTCTTTCTGGCAACTCGACCATGCAGCTCATTTTTGTTCAAGTATTGTCGTATTGTACTCCTTGAAACAACCACACTGTCTTTTTCCAGAGCAGCCTGTATTTCTCCTGAGGTTACCTGTGGGTTTTTCTTTGTATCCCAAACAATTCTTCTGGCAGTTTTGGCTGAAATCTTTCTTGGCCTACCTGACCCTGTAGGCTGACTCGTCATTGTCACTAATCAGGCCTACCTCCGTGGTGTCATCTGTGAACTTGACGATGGGGTTGGAACTGTGTTCAGGAACGCAGTCATGGGTGAAGAGGGAGTACAGGAGGGGTCTCAGCATACAGCCTTGTGGAACACCAGTGTTCAGGATCAGGGTGGAGGAGGTAAAGTTGTCTAACCTGACAGACTGGGGTCTGTTGGTTAGGAAGTCCAAAGTCCAGTTGCAGAGAGAGGGGCTGATCCCCAGGTCATGGAGTTTGTTGACCAGCCTAGAGGGGATGACTGTGTTGAATGCTGAGCTGAAGTCTATGAATAGAATTCTCACATAGGTGTTGGTTTTATCCAGGTGGGTCAGAGCAGAGTGTAAAGCTGTGGAGATGGCGTCCTCTGTAGACCTGTTCGACCAGTAGGCAAACTGGTAGGGATCCAGTGTTGAGGGAGGCAGGACTTCAGGTGGGCCAGAACTAGTCTTTCGAAGCGCTTCATGATTGTGGGAGTGAGTGCAACAGGTCGGAAGTCATTCTGGCTAGATGCAGTCGACTGCTTCGACACTGGCTCGTTGGTTGCGGTCTTGAAGCACGTGGGGACAACC
This sequence comes from Esox masquinongy, assembly GCA_016801175.1. Classification (NCBI taxonomy): domain Eukaryota; kingdom Metazoa; phylum Chordata; class Actinopteri; order Esociformes; family Esocidae; genus Esox; species Esox masquinongy. Next base: position 27,343 of record JACXGI010006401.1, read on the forward strand.
GCCTGGGTCAGTGACAGTTTGAAAATGTCAGTAAAGACCTCGACAAGCTGCCCAGCACATGCTCTGAGCACACGCTCGGAGACGCCTTCAGGACCAGCAGCCTTGGGTGCATTCACCCTGCTGTGCGTCCAACCAATTTTCTCTGTTTCATAGTCAGGATGTTTTTCCATGACTGTCTTATATAAAAACATTAACCAATGTCTGACCCTTCTAGATGTCAGTGACTCCCAGCCAAGTGAAGAATATAACAGACAGTGCAAAATGTTGCACCAGTGATAAAATGCAAGGCTGAATGACAGACTGCATCCAGAGATTTGAGTACAGAATCTGAGGCATGCATATGTAGTACATCACCATAATCGGACCTTGTAATTTTCTTCTTCTCAGTGTGGAGGTCATTCGTCTGGGCCATAGTTACTTTATTAACTGGGACAGGAAGATGTACTACGGCCAGAAAGACACTCCGGCCGAGGCCAGAACCACCACCCTGAACGAGGAGCTAGGTCAGGTGGGTTGAGGCATGAGTGAACAGACGAATGAATGAACAGATGAGAAACAGTGCAGAAGAACTAAAGAATGTACAAATAACTGGCTTCAGTCAGGTGACATGAACACTTGTGGCTGGTCGTTGTTGCCAGGTGGAGTTCATCTTCTCAGACAAAACAGGAACCCTCACACAGAACATCATGGTCTTCAACAAGTGTTCCATCAACGGGAACACCTATGGTAGGTACTGCATACAGGTCTGTTCCTGGTGAATGGTGCTTGCAAGTGTTGTCGGTTCAATTCCCGGGGCTGTATCACGCTTTTGATTAGTGTTTTGGATATGTCTAATTAGGGCTGTTGCTTTTGTGCTTTCAGGAGATGTTTATGATGAATTTGGTCACAAAGTCGAGGTATCCGAGGTAAGGATAATTTGATTCAGTAAATCATTTAAATCACTGGGATCTGAAAACAATCATAGAGAAGGATTCAGATGCTTCATACTGCCACGTTACTAGGAGCCTGATAGGGCCTTCCACATGTGAGGACCAAGTTATGAGAAAATGTACATCTCGCACTATTTCTCTTTCATTGGGTTGTTGGAGGTTAATTCAGATGACAGGGAGTCAGTTTCTCATTTTGGTCTTCAGCTTAAAAAAACATACCACTAAGACCTCATATCGTTAAGACCTGTGCAATAGTCAAGCAGTAAGTGGGTCTGGTGCATCGCCATTAGGCTGTTGCTAAGGGCTGTTCTCAGGGAAAATGCAACGATTTTAGGAAACCACTGCTAGGCAACCTACCCAGTTGATAATGTAGAATGGCAACTGTTGTGGTTCATCCCCTTTCAGAGAACGGCCTGTGTGGATTTCTCTTTCAATCCTCTGAGTGACAGGAAGTTCACGTTCCATGACAGTAGCCTGGTTGAGGCCATCAAGATGGAGGAGCCATCCGTGCAGGAATTCTTCAGACTGCTAGCGCTTTGTCACACTGTGATGTCCGAAGAGAAGAAAGAAGGTAATTTGCATGAAAATGTAAGTAAGTAATCCGTAGGTAATGTAACTCATAGATGCCGTACAGTGAGAAGCTTGGTGCAGAGGTTTTGCAGACTATGGGCTCTGGGCCACATTTTCATGTGTAAGTCATGGAGAAGAGTAGGTATAAAGGAGACTAGCCTCTGTGGTTGGAAGGAAAAGCGCCAGGGTAAACATGAGCCATCTTTAGATTTGCGGCCTCAAGCTGCCTCTTATGACATCTAATCAGTCGGTCTTGCTCACTAGGAAGGAACTGACTCAAAACTCCCAGCAATTCACCCTGCGATCAGGCCAGATCAATGTAGACAGACATGTTGCGCTTTGCAATCTAACAAATCCCTTTTCTGCTTCCTCCTCATTTTACCCATCCCTCCTTTAAGGAGATCTCCTATACCAGGCCCAGTCACCTGACGAGGGAGCCCTGGTTTCGGCTGCGCGGAACTTTGGATTTGTGTTCCGATCCCGAACCCCAGAGACCATCACACTGTACGAGATGGGGACAGCTGTAACCTACCAGCTTCTGGCGATCCTCGACTTCAACAACGTGCGCAAGAGAATGAGTGTCATTGGTTAGGTCCTCACCTTTAATAAAGTGAAGATCTGATTTTGCTGACAACCAAATATATTGTGTCGCAAAGTAACACAGCCAAAGTTCTGGAGTGCTGATAGAAGTATAAGCTACGATGCAGTCTGATGACCGAATCTCCTTAAATATTTTAACAGTGTTTTGTATCAGTAATTCAAACCGATGCCCGCACGGTGTTCTTCTCTTGTACCTTGACATCATTAGGCATTCCCTGAGGCCTTTAATCAATACGTATCGATCTTCTGCGACCATCACTAGAAATGCCAGTGTCCTTAAGAGTCAGTGGGATGACTAAGGTATCTGTTTGTCTCCTTGTCTCTGGTCTTCCAGTGAGGAACCCAGCAGGTCAGACAAAGCTGTACTGTAAAGGAGCTGACACCATTATATTTGACAGACTGGATCCGTCCAATGAAGACCTAATGGACACTACCTCTGAACATCTCAACGTATATTATATACTACTTACCTCTCACATACACACACACAAAATGTTTCCATGTCTCCAGAAATCCCTTAATCTGAATTTAACCGAAACCTCAATAAATAAACCTTTATGCCGAAACGTAACATTGCCCTAATGCCAAACCATGACTGGTAATGCATAAACAAAACCCATAAGTCTGAAATCCAATTTTCCCTACTGGGGTCCTGCCAAAAAACCTTGTCGGGACAGATTTTTTGGGGTTCTCTATTTTTGTGGGGCCTTGCATGTAGACCTGGATCCCACAGAGACTTTCATGTAGGCACTATAAAATAAATTAGATCTGACAGTTGAATGACACTCTCAGTCACTTGAATATATGACAGCTTTCTATCCAAGGTTGATGTGTTGAGAGGGACTGTGGTGTTCTCAGCTGAAAGCTGTAATTCATGTATTGTCTATTGTGAGCTGTGTGGACCATTGGCACAGAATGATTATGACATCACGTATGACCCCCAACACACTTCCTGATTCAGAATAGGGGTGGCATAGATGTATATGAATGGCTCTCAGCACACTTCCTGATTCAGAATAGGGGATGGCATAGATGTATCTGAATGGCTCTCAACACACTTCCTGAATCAGAATAGATGATGACATGGATGTGTCTGAATGGCCCTCGACATGCTCCTTGCTGTTTTTATTTTATATAAAAAATGATTGAATCATCCTAATCATGTTTGTTTCAGGAGTTTGCTGGAGAAGGCCTGAGAACACTAGCCCTGGCCTACAAAGTCCTGGATAGGGATTTCTTTGAGGAATGGATGACAAGGCTTCTGTTGGCCAGCACTGTGATGGAGAACAGAGAGCAACGACTGGCGGATCTCTATGAAGAGATAGAGACCGGCCTGTTGGTAAGACAAAGGCTTGTAGACCGATATACAGTATTTGACTGGCCTATACATTAATATAGACGGATATACTGTAGACTGGCTTATATATTGATATGGATGGATATACTGTAGTCTGGCCTGTAGATTGATTTAGGCTGACCTACACTGATATAGACTGGCCTGTACACAGATAGAGATTGATATAGACTGATAAAGACTGGTGTATAGATTGATAACGGTACCCCAGACCTCCTGATGTCGTAACCAAGGCACTTAACCATTAAACTTCGCCAGGGATACCGCACCAAATCTGACCCTGGCTTCAAACCTCTGACCCTGACTTCAAACCTCTGACTCTGACTTTTAACCTCTGACCATGACTTCAAACCTCTGACTCTGACTTCAAACCTCTGACCCTGGCTTCAAACCTCTGACCCTGGCTTCAAACCTCTGACCCTGACTTCAAACCTCTGACCCTGACTTCAAACCTCTGACCCTGACTTCTATCCTCAGACCCTGGCTTCAAACCTCTGCCCTGACTTCAAACCTCTGACCCTGACTTCAAACCTCTGACTCTGACTTCAAACCTCTGACTTCAAACCTCTGACCCTGACTTCAAACCTCTGACTCTGACTTCTAACCTCTGACCCTGGCTTCAAACCTCTGACCCTGACTACTAACCTCTGACTCTGGCTTCAAACCTCTGACCCTGACTTCAAACCTCTGACTCTGATTTCTAACCTCAGACTCTGACATCAAACCTCTTGTATCGTGCATCTGTTTCTTAGAAGGTCTTGTCAATTAAAAACAACTGATTGCTTGTTTTCTTCTCTTAAGCTCCTTGGAGCCACTGCAGTAGAGGACAAACTGCAGGAGGGGGTTCCTGAAACCATTGCCTGCCTTACTCTAGCAAACATTAAGATCTGGGTGCTCACCGGAGACAAATTAGGTGAGCTACAATGAATGGATGGACCTATGTTTTGAACCCTAAAGTTGACTCCTTTAACAGCAAATGTTGTTTTTGGAGCTCAGCATAGACATTTTAATCACCTGAGTTGAGAACGCAATGGTTTTGATACTATGGGATTCATAGAAGTTGTATTTCATTCAGTTATTTACGATGGTATTCGGTTGCAGAGACTGCAATGAACATCGGCTACTCCTGCAACATGCTGAGAGACGATATGAATGAGGTGTTTATAATATCAGGACACACTGCCGCAGAAGTGCAGCAACAGCTCAGGTGAGGCCTCGGGTCTTGTGATGTTCCTCACGACAATAAAGGTGAGTGTAGAGTAATTGGGGTTGTCACTTTGCATTGGCGGCCTGTTTCCTCATCTGTTTACCGCAGCTGGGATGAAAGCTTGTTATTCTCCAGATAATTGGTTCCAGAGGGAATCTGTCAGTATGCCAGCCGGCTCCGTCAGTCCCACATCCCACCAATGTGATAAGATTCGAACGAACACTAGAAACTCCAGCATGTTCTTTTTAAACTGCAACGGAGAAGCTGAAAGAAAGAGGATAATAAAGATAATATCTTCTTTTCCCGACAGCATGACTGTAAGTTGTTTTGGATAAAAAGGAGCAATGTATTTCTGGCTCTGATTTAAAGCGTCCACTAAATGGCGTCTTTCCAGATTGTAAAAATTACAGAGTAATTCCACTTGATCAGTCTAAGATGACAGCCACCCGTCAGAGTCTGGCTCATCTCTAGGTTTCTTCCTACCGTTCTAGGGAGTGTTTCCTAGCCAATGCATATCAATATCTTGTTGTTGTTTGCTCTTAGGGATTTTAGGCTGGGTATCGGTATAAGCACTTTGTGACAACTGCTGATGTAAAAAGGGCTTTTTAAAATACCTTTGATTGATTGAACCTTAATGACATAATGTATGTTCCCCCCTTTGTGTTTCTTCAGGAGTGCCAGGGAGCACATCCTTCGTCTGAGCAGAGTCAGCAGTACTGCAGATGAGGAAAAGACAGAAATGTTCTCAAATGACTCTGTGTTTGAGGAGACCATCATCGCGGAGTATGCCTTGATCGTCAATGGCCATAGTTTGGTGAGGAGGACTGGGCGGTTGCCGTCATGGTGCCACGCTATTGCCATGCTATTCTTCCTAATGCAATGAAATGGCTTTCTGAGACCTGCTGCCTGCACTATGTTTTAAACTCCTATTTGTTGGTTGTTGGTTTTCTGTGTGCTATGGAATATGGACTGCAATATCAGTTTACCCAGGGCCGGCTCTAGCCTTTCATGGGCCCTAAGCAAAATTAGATTTGGGGCCCCCTTCCCTAGTGTGCCCTCGCAGTCAGGGGCCCTAAGCAACCGCTTATGTCGCTTATGCCTAAAACCCTGAATTTACCTGCTGAGTTTTTTCAATCTCTAATGAGCAGATTGGTGGTGTTCAGGGAGTCCATAGTTCTGAGAGAAAACCTGCTATTATGACTCACTCCAACACCCGGCCCAGCCAAGGCCTCAGATCTGCACCCTGAGCCTCATATCATTACAGCCTCCATGGACATAGCCAAGCCCTGGAGCTGTCTGCCATTCACATTCACTTTTAGATTTGGAAAAGCTTTATAACCCCAATATGTCCCCATTTGATTTGGCTTCTGGGATTCACATCAGCAAACACAGAGCCTCACTAGTCTCCTGGTCCTAAAGCTGTCTCAGACTCACGTTCACTTTCAGATTAACAAAATCTTTATTGCTTCAGTGCAAGGCAGTTTAATTTACCATACCAAAGGCTCTTCTTTTCGGGTGAGCATACCGAGGGCTCTTCTATTGAGGCTCCGGAGGAAGTCCAGTATGTTGCAAAGCAGAGAGGACCACTGGTTCCATGTGCCCTGTGTGTAGGGCAGTCGGACTGGGAAAGTTAACCACTAAGCAGCGTGTCATTATTAGCACCACCTTACCTAACAGTACTAGAGGTTGGTGATGACAAGGACCATTCAATAGGCATTGTGTCTTGGGGAGAAAGGCAGAAGACTTCCATTCTACATGGACAGTACACAGTATTGTAATATCTCTCCCAACTCCCCTACTCCTCCCTCCTCCTCTCCATCCCCTAAAGGCCCACGCCCTGGAACCCGAATTGGAGCAGGTCCTCCTGGAGACGGCGTGCCTCTGTAAGACGGTGATCTGCTGCAGGGTGACCCCCATGCAGAAGGCCCAGGTGGTGGAGCTGGTCAAGACCAACAAGATGGCTGTCACCCTGGCCATAGGGGACGGGGCCAACGACGTCAGCATGATCAGGAGTAAGGCACATTCACCTCACCACGTGCCTCAGGCGTGTCTCACAGGCACAACACTGCAAAGAATATCGGTCTTATCAAGTATATTTAACTTGTTTTCAGGTTAAAAAATCTAACCATCCTTAAAATAAGGTACATTTTTCTTAACAAGATAGAATATACTGCTTGTTTTTAGAAAATATGCCTTGAATATCGTGTAATTTGTCTTGTTCCATTGGCAGATTATTTCACTTATTTCATGCAAATATCTCCTCAAAAATAGTTAAATTGTCTTGTTCCATTGGCAACATTTTTTGCAGTGAACTAACGTATGTGGCTGCAGTCTGGATTATATAGGGATGGCTGACATACAAAAAGGTTTTGTATGTAAGTTTACCAATCTTGATTCAGCTGCCAATATTGATATGGTCTGAGTCCAGGATGTTAGACCTGTTTCCTGTTGCCAAACAGGAATGTTTTATTTTGTTGTCAGCTGCACACATTGTAGTTGTCATTCGTGGACAGGAGGTTATAAGGTAGCTAACTGCCGTTGCTTGACCATTGATTTTTTTTTAATAAAAACATTTTTTATAAAATTGAAAAACATCCCTAACAACACAATTAATTGTTTTAACATGGTCCAACTAGCAATTTCATTCTCTACTTTAGGACACATTGGGGCTATTGTAAATAATTATATAAAACCACTGTATTTGGCCGAAATAAAGTAGGTAAACCAAATCTGAAGGATTTAGGTTAATTGTTTGGAGTGATTGCCATGAAACAGAATGGTTTAGGTAGTTGAAAACGTCAGTGAGGATCATCAAGAATTTATTCACTGTAGAACAGAAGAGCTGTTGCTTTCCATTGCAATTTTCCCACAGTCCGTTTGGTCATGCAAAGTGCGTGAGCCTCACAGAGACCTTTAATTTAAGGGGTCATAATACTTTAGCTAATTGCTCAAGTGGTTTAAAAGCTAGAGTAAAAACTGTAGGAGTGAAATAGAAAGCCCTTCTTATTTGCCAATTGCTAAATAGTGGGTGTTGGCCTTTACTTGCGTAACTCTATTTCTATGAAGGAAGAGTCAATGCAATATGTGGGGCTATTTTATGAAGGATATACCACGGACCAACCCATTTACAGTGGTTTAATCATGTCAGTTGTCTTCGAGAAGCCCAGTCATTTCTTGCAATTTTCTTGGAAAGCACAACTGGTGGAGTCTCTAGAAAATATTAAACCTAATATATGGGCTGTGCTAGCCTTAGACAAGTCCTTCCTAACTTTTTCTCCTTCCCTCTCTTTGTCTCTCCTTCTCTCTCCTCTCCCTGACCCCTCTCTCTCTGCCTCTCCTCCTTCTACCTCCTCTGCCTGATCCCTATCTCTCTCCAGCGGCTCATATAGGTGTAGGGATATCAGGCCAGGAGGGAATGCAGGCGGTGCTAGCCTCAGACTACTCTTTTGCCCAGTTCCGCTACCTACAGCGCCTCTTGCTGGTCCACGGCCGCTGGTCCTACTTTCGCATGTGTAATTTTTTGTTCTACTTCTTCTACAAGAACTTCGCCTTCACCCTGGTGCACTTCTGGTTCGGCTTCTTCTGTGGTTTCTCTGCACAGGTAAAAATTTGTGATATGTTGGGAAGGTGTTGGGCTTCATAAAACAATGCTGGTTTTAAACAATGCTTGTCAGGAAATGGAAACTGTGAAGTGGGAAGCCTTACAAGACTGTGAGTTTAAGAGGGTCGTTACAGTTAAATTCTCCCAGGCAGCACGTGAACGTTTTTTCACACCACTGCCATATGAAAAAAGAGAAGGAATAAACAGCGCAGTTTCAATAATACACCAATGTTTTGTATTTGTTAACTTCTTGTTGCACACCCACGACTTCTACCCACCCTCTTCTCCCCAGACGGTCTATGATCAGTGGTTCATCACCCTGTTCAACATAGTCTACACGTCTCTGCCGGTCCTGGCCATGGGGCTGTTTGATCAGGTGAGGCTGTGAGGAAACCAATCGCCACAACTCAACGTGTTCTTTCATTGGGTTACGGTGGCAACCTCTCAATTTACTTTACAAGCCATTAAATGTTTTCTCTTTACTTACTGTCTTTCGTGTCCTTCTCAAGATTCGGTCTGGCCATATATACAGGTGAATATTTCAAATGTTTTTAGATCCCTATTCGCCGTGCTGTGGCAAAACACACGCTAAACCTACATCTCCTCTACCCCAGCGAAACCAAATTAACATCTTCCTAGCCTCACCCAACTCTAACCCATTAATGCTCATATAAAGTCAACATCCTGGACACAACTTGACCCTAGTTCTGGACTACCGGGCTAAAAAGCATGACCAATGAAGAATGTCCATTATAAATGCTACACACCTTCCGTCATCCTCCTGTTTCTTCCAGGACGTGAATGAAGCCAACAGCCACCGCTACCCAGGTCTCTACAGACCAGGGCAGCTCAACCTGCTGTTCAACAAGAGACAGTTCTTCCTTTGTACGCTCCAGGGGATTGGCACCTCGTTCCTCCTATTCTTCGTACCCTACGGAGCCTTCTTGCTCGGCGTCAGGGATGACGGATTCCACCTCTCGGACCAGCAGTCTTTCGCTGTCACCATAGCGACGTCCTTGGTCATAGTGGTGAGTGTTCAGGTAAGCGTCCGTGTCGAGGTGAGGTTTTATTTTATTTGCCTGTTTTATTGTCTCTGTCTGCGCTCATGTTATTGTGTCCAGATGGGCACGGTTGGTTAGTCTGAACAAGTTGCTATTCAATCTGATGTAATATGAACATGTAAGGGTTTCATATCATTACAGATCGGACTGGATACATACTATTGGACGGCTGTGAATCATCTATTTGTGTGGGGAAGTCTGGCGGTCTACTTCGCTATATTACTCGCTATGCAGAGCGACGGCCTCTTCAGCATATTCCCCAGCCAGTTCCCTTTCATTGGTCAGTCAATCAATCACATTTATCCCCAAGTATGTGAGTGACCTGTTGTTTCAGAATCTGATCAAAGGAATCTAGATTTCAGCATTTTACTGATAACAGACACATCGTAGCAGCCGTTCTGTATTGGCTCCTAGACAGTGCAGTCGGTTACATCCTGTACACTCCACCACAAAATGAGAAACAGAAAGATTGTACACAGGTGTATTTAACTGTGGTTTTCCCAGGCACAGCGCGTAGCTGCCTGGCTCAGTGGAGTGTGTGGCTGGTGATCCTTCTGACCGCGGCGGTGTGTGTCATGCCGGGGATGGCGGTGCGCTTTCTGAAGACTGATCTCTACCCGACTCTGACGGACAAGGTAGCGGCCCCGAGCCACGTCGCGGTGAACACCACTGGGAACAGGGGAGGGTCAAACCAATGCACAACCAATCAAAATCGCAGAAGTAGGTTCACTGTCCTCTTCCTCTAACGTCAGGTGCGGCGGCTGCAGAAGGCCAGCAGGAAGCAGGGTCTCCGGGAGCAGAACCTGCGACGCGTTCGGAGGACAAGTTCGCGACGTTCGGGCTACGCCTTTTCACACCAACAGGGCTACGGCGAGCTCATCACCTCAGGAAAGAACATGAAGGTTGGCCAATATTAACTAACACAAGATCAACACACAGGAAACGTAGGGTCAAATCCTTAATCCACACAAGTCAGATTTTCACTTAGTCAGTCATGGATCTCAGTGGAAGGGTAAGGGAAAACTTTACACGGTTTGAACTTTACAAGTAAACTTACTCTGGGCTTGCTTCAAGGGTCTACATTTCTGAGTGGTACATTGGTCGATTTTAGGAACCATTTTAAGTGTTTGAACAATCTTTTAATCTCTTGATGTAACAGAATTATTTTAAGGAACAGAATGTCTTTGAAGGATTAGAGTATTAAGGTTTAGATGTATTAATCATGGACGGTGAGATTAGAAGTTGGACCAGTGAGATCAAAAGCATTTAAACTGTCCAATGTCTCAGAAACAGATGTACCCCATAATGTCTCAATTGAATGTTTGGGAGTATGTAGAATGTGAGATTTTTCTTCTTTTTTTTTTAAAACAAGGTCAGCCCCAGCACTCCTGGTCCATCCCCTTGCCTATCCTCCCCTGGGGTTCGTAACAGCAGACATTTTCTAGAGAACACAATGAAGAGGAAGGAGGAGACCCCTGATGAGGCCTCTGGGACCTGGGAAGTCCGAGCTAGAACTCAACAGACTCTGGACTCCAGTGTGGGTTCTCATTCCAATGGAACTCAACAGACTCTGGACTCCAGTGTGGGTTCTCATTCCAATGGAACTCAACAGACTCTGGACTCCAATGGGAGCTCTAATTCTAGTGGAACTCAACAGACTCTAATGACCTCCAGAAGTGATGCCAATGGGGCCATTCAGACATGACCTTTACACCCAGCCTTTATATATTCTGAACAAGAGCATAAAATGCATGATGATCCTATCAAATTCTGATCAGTTCATGTACACCTGGCTCCATCAGACAAGGTCAGAGGACGGTGCAAGCAAATTCCTGACGGTCTAGCCCCTACATCGGAGGAACGTGGACCATTCTGAGATGAAAGCGTCTGGTAAATGTCCAGACTGTAGACCCTTGACAAGCAGCAACCAAGGGTTAATCTCAATTGTCAGAGCACATCAACTTCATAACGGCACGCAGACTATAAAGAACCAGCACAGGAGTTTTCAATATCTTCCTATTTGGGCGGTTTGCGAAGGACTGTAGTGACGACTTTGGTTGGAGTTCTCCTTTTGAGAAGTATAGGTGCAGAGTAGACTGTCACCCCTATCACCAACTCAGCAGCCTGGGCTGGACTGCCATTTGGACATAATGTACTGTAGACAATTGAACCCCCTGTAAGCATTATAAAAATTATAATGTAATACAGGAATGTACGCTTCTGGGAAATATTAAGCACAACTTATTGTTAGATAATTGTTAGAATAATTATTGTTGGAAATCGTGTTTTACCAATAACCGTGAATGACACTTAATTTGGACAGACATTGTTCGCCACACGTTATTTTCACCAGGTTTTGCACATACACTCAACATGATAATTGAATCTATGACTACCTCAACGAAATTGAGGTTTGGAATGCTCCCACTAAAAGCACTTGAAGAATGTTCTTGACTGTTCTATCTAGAGGCATGTTTTTACCTCATGGGGAGTAAATAATTGTGCCTTCCAGCATTTATCATAGACATTACGTTTCAAGAGTAAAGGTCTTATTAGTAGGTGTGTTTTACCATTCATTTGCATTTAAAGGTACAATCTGCAACAGTTAATAGCAGAAGCCATTCAATGGTCATTTTAATCAAAGCTAAATAACAATTTTCTAAAATTGTCAGTCCTTGCATCCATAGCTTGCATCCATAGCATAAAAAGTGTCAGGGCTAAAGATACAGCTCTGGAAAAAAATTAAGAGACAACTGCACCTTTTTCTTTCCTTTTTTGGAAAGGAAAGAAAAAGGTGCAGTGGTCTCTTAATTTTTTTCAGAGCTGTATTTGCTCAATGACTGAAATGTAAATGATAAATTTAGGCTTTAACTGCATGATGACAAACCTTTTCTGTCCACCACTTCCTGTTATGAAAAGAAACCCTACACTGCAGAATACAAAGGCCAAGAGAGATACTGTCAGCTTTGTACAGCGTAATTAATTGGCCCTGTAGCCACACACGCAAAAACGTTCCAAGTTGCAACATTTCCTTGAAAGCTGATGCATCATTTCCATGTCATGGTAACTTTGAAACACAATGTCATTTTATTTGTCAATGTCACATTTTTTCAATGCCTTTTTACACAAATATATAGTAAATATACATACATGGTGTATGTTGTCTGTCTTTTGTGTGAGGATCATGCAAATAGAATGGCAAGAGAAAGTAAACAAACCAATTTAATCCTTGATTCCGACAAACATACATAACAGACACACAACAATGGAAGCAAGCTGTTGCACTGTGTGGACAATCAGTGGCCTTTTCCATAGCCCCTCCCCTTTCTGTATGAACACAACCCCAAACCCACAACGTAAATAGTTGGATTGTTTTTTTCATCACTTCAAAGTTTAGCTGTAACCATCTGTTTATTGTATTTTCAAAATAAAGGCTGTTTAAGTGCCAGTCTGTCTGCGCTATCAGCTGGTCAAATGAAGTTGGTTGAAGCGCCTACAGATTGACCCAGGCCATCTTTGATTTCCATTGGCCATGACATCACAAAATCATCAAGTGTCATTTTGGCATGAAAATTATTTTGAAATAGTAGTATTTAAAAAAATACTAGAAAAGTCACAAACCCCAGTAGAAAGACATGTGACCTTGAATGGCAGAGACAGTTTTCCCTGGTTTCACTCCTCCAGGTAGATGGCTGCACCTCCGCCTGGCTTGGAAACAAAGAGGCTCTGTTTCTCCAGAGCGGCTCGGTGTGGGTCCGGTGTGTAGTACAGCTCTCTGACGCTTGTTAGGAATGCCTCTACCCTGTCGGTGGGGACCATGGAGACGGCGCATCCCCCCCAGCCAGCCCCAGTCAACCGGGATCCCACTGCGCCCGACTGTCTGGAGGGTACGGAGAGCCGGGGAGAACAGTCAACACACGTTTTTGTGCAACGGCGTTCCTTCCGTCCGTCCTCGGGATTAATCGTGCATTTTATCAAACACTTTGAGCTAAAACTAGCAACTCCCGGGCGAGTTGCTAGTTTTAAGACCGACCGTTATTTAAAAAACGCCAAAGAAACGTGTGGAACATTCAGAGAGAAAGGGCAGAACTTACAGACATATCTCGACCAGCCGGTCCAGTTCTGGACAGCTGCACTCGTACAGGTCCCGGCAGCTGGCGTGGCTCTGCTTCATCAGGTCTCCCAGGCGCTGCACGGCGTTGCCGGCCGAGGGAGCCTCGTCACACACGCTCTTGAAGCGCAGGACGCGCGCCGCCTCGCCGTACACGTGCCGGGCCCGCTGGTACAGCTTGAACTGTGTCACTGGGAAGAGGGAGGCAGCACATGACAAGTGTGTCCAAACAGGGCGCTACTGAGTAAAGTAGTGAGTGTACAGCTTGTATAACAGTGTAAATTTGCTGTCCCCTCAAAATCACTCAACGCACAGCCATTAATGTCTAAACCGCTGGCAACAAAAGTGAGTACACCCCTAAGTGAAAATGTCCAAATTGGGCCCAATTAGCCATTTTCCCTCCCTGGTGTCATGTGACTCGTTAGTGTTACAAGGTCTCAGGTGTGAATAGGGAGCAGGTGTGTTAAATTTGGAGTCATTGCTCTCACACTCCCTCATACTGGTCACTGGAAGTTCAACATGGCACCTCATGGCAAAGAACTCTCTGAGGATCTGAAAAAAAGAATTGTTGCTCTACATAAAGACGGCCTAGGCTATAAGAAGATTGCCAAGACCCCGAAACTAAGCTGCAGCACGGTGGCCAAGACCATAAAGCGGTTTAACAAGACAGGTTCCACTCAGAACAGGCCTCGCCATGGTTGACCAAAGAAGTTGAGTGCACATGCTCAGTGTCATATCCAGAGGTTGTCTTTGGGAAATAAACGTATGAGTGCTGCCAGCATTGCTGCAGAGGTTGAAGGGGTGGGGGGGGTCAGCCTGTCAGTGCTCAGACCATACGCCGCACACTGCATCAAATTGGTCAGCATGGCTGTCGTCCCAGAAGGAAGCCTCTTCTAAAGAAGATGCACAAGAAAGCCCGCAAACAGTTTGCTGAAGACAAGCAGACTAAGGACATGGATTACTGTAACCATGTCCTGTGGTCTGATGAGACCAAGATAAACTTATTTGGTTCAGATGGTGTCAAGCATGTGTGGCGGCAACCAGGTGAGGAGTACAAAGACAAGTGTCTTGCCTACAGTCAAGCATGTTGGTGGGAGTGTCATGGTCTGGGGCTGCATGAGTGCTGCTGGCACTGGGGAGCTACAGTTCATTGAGGGAACCATGAATGCCAACATGTACTGTGACATACTGAAGCAGAGCATGATCCCCTCCCTTCGGAGACTGGGCCGCAGGGCAGTATTCCAACATGATAACGACCCTAAACACACCTCCAAGACAACCACTGCCTTGCTAAAGAAGCTGAGGGTAAAGGTGATGGACTGGCCAA